>JZSA01007327.1:0-51241 GCA_000956155.1 Cotesia vestalis
GGGCAGGGGCGGGGCCCCGGCCGCCAGGAGAAAAAACGATGAAGCTTGATGCACAGACCCGTGACGCATTGCGTCAGTACAAAAAAACAATTAACGCACAGCGCAGGGAGAACGGGTTGCGGGAGATAGACACCGCCCGGGTAGTGGAGGAAATTGTCGAGTTTGTGCGCTGTCAGCAGGCGGTATACATCGCCGGCGTGTATATCAGGCAGTCTTAACCGACGGGCGGTGAGAGCCGCCTGTCAGCCCGCGAGAAAACCCTGGCAGGCTTTGCCTGCCGGCGGTCGTTAATGCGCCTGAGGCGCAAACACAAACCGCCAGTTTGAAAGAGATAATGGCGATAAATGCGAAATGCTGCTTGCCGATCATGCTGACGGCCTTCAGCAAAAATACATGAGGGTGATAAATTTATTGGCTCACATCATTAGTAAAAAAATATATATTTATCAGCAATATAATAATTTTTTATGTTGCCGTTGTTATCCTGCCTTGGGCGTCCGGGCGGGCTGTCATGCTCCGCACAGAGCCAGCGAGCTGTCTCTGCCCGGCCCCTCCGGGGCAGCGGGTGTCCATCCCTGACGCAACCCCCACGCTTGCAGCAGCCGTTCCGGCTGCGCCGCTCAGTCGCGCCGTTCCCTGCGCTTCCGGCATCACGCCGGCAAACCCCTCCGGCGTGATGTAGGGGGCAATGTCGTTTCGCCGCGCGCGGCTTTACGTCATTGCGGCGTGCCCCTGCCCATTTCCTCCGTCTCCTTTTCCCCCTCCTAAGTTCCTTCTGCCGGGTGCTGATACCGCCACAGTCCTCGTTGTTGTCCAGGGTGAATGCTGACGCACGTCCCCGAAAACTTTTTGCGGGCAAAAACTTTTCGCGGCCGCCCCGGACACCTGCCTGCGTCAGTGGCGTTTACGCACCTGCGGCGAAGGATCTCAAACGGGTGAAGTGAAATACCCGGGCAAGTTCCAGCAGGTTCCCGCGAAACGTCAAAACCGCGGCTCCCGAAACTCAACGGGTGATGTGTTTTAAAGGCAAAAACTTATCTGGAGAGATGTAGTGGGCAAGTCACTAAAAGAATTTTTGAATCAACCCGTCTTTTTACGCGAACCCACCGCTGAAGAGATTGAACTGGCGGCATTACTGAATGGCAGTGTCATCAATTCTCCTGTGGCGCTGCCTCAGGGTCCATTTTCTCGTGAAGAGGCAACCGCCCTGGTGGCGCAGTACACCAATGTCAGTATTGAGAACGATCAGGGTACCTTTTTTCAGCTTGTTGTACGGGATGAAGAAGGGATGTTAAAGAAATGCGCGTGGAACTTTGAGACCGACGTTGGGGCACTACTGAACAGCGCCCTTGCCAGCTACAGAGCCAAAAAACAGCAGTAAGAAGGTGCCCTGTCGGAGCTGTCACTCCGCAGGGCCAGACAATCATTAATACTGAGAGGTACTAAATCATGACAATTGCAGATGTTAAATCAAAAGCATCAAAAAAGGCCAGAAAGAATAAAACCGTTGTAAACGAGGCGCTTAAAGCTGCCCTCGATGCCGCTGTCATTGAGTACGTTCCGCTGTCCGATCTTATTAAATCACCGCTGAACGTGCGCACTATCCCCTACACCACAGAGAGTGTTAAGCGCCTGGCTAACTCTATTGAAAGCCTCGGACTGCTTCACAATCTGGTTGTTCACTCCCTGCCAGAGGGTAAATCCGGTGTGGCTGCAGGTGGTCGCCGTCTGACTGCGCTGACGCTCATGTCCGAAATGGGTCGTATCAAACCGGATTATCAGGTTCCGGTTAAACGCGTCAGTGACGAGATTGCTGTTGAGGCTTCTTATGCCGAGAACAACGAACTGGAAACCATGCACCCAGCCGAGCAGATCACAGCGTTTGGTACGCTGGCGGCGCAGGGAAAAACCCCCGCACAGATTGGCGACGTGCTTGGCTACGGTTCCCGCCACGTCCAGCGCATGCTTAAGCTGTCAAATCTCTCGCCCTCACTGATTGAAAAGCTCGCACAGGATGAACTGACGGTTGAGCAGTGTCAGGCGCTTTGCCTTGAAGATGATCAGACCCGCCAGGTAGAAGTCTATGAGAGCGTTAAGGCCAGCTGGGAAAGTGCGCCAGCACACCTCCTGAAAAATGCCATCACGGACACCGAAATGCGTGTCGACTCCCCTAAATTTGTGTTTATCGGGCGTGAAGATTACGAGGCCGCAGGGGGATATGTCCGTGAAGACCTGTTCAGCCAGCAGGAAGGGGAGGGAACCGCCGACAGCGTACTGGTTGACCGTCTGGTGCAGGAGAAGCTGGATCGCATTGCTCAGGAGATTCAACAGCAGGAAAGCTGGGCATGGAGTCGAGGTCGTGCGGCCCGCATCTGGTATCACGGCGAAGACGCGAACGAATTTGTACTGCCAGCCGATCCCGCTCCAGTTTATACCCCCGAACAGCAACAGCGCCTTGACGAGCTACAGGAGCAGTGGGAAAGCTACGATTCCCGCTGTGAGGAGACGGATGCGCTTGAGGAAGAAATCCACGCGATAGAACAGGCCGGAGCCATTAACGCGTGGACTGACGAAATGAAGTCAGGCGCGGGAGTAGTGGTCAGTCTGTATAACGGACAGGTGAATGTTCAACGCGGCGTACGTCTGAAAGCTGATGTTCCAGAAGAAACAGAAAGCAGCAGCGTCACAATCCCGTTTAGCTCGCGTCAGCCCGATGCCGCCGAAGGTATCAGCATCCCACTGCTCACAAAAATGTCATCCGAGCGCACTCTGGCAGTACAGGCCGCGCTGATGCAGAAACCTGAAAAGGCCGTGGCGCTTATGGTCTGGCGTATGTGTACCTGTGTTTTTGCAGGATGTGTGACCACGCCGCATCCGTTCCGAATCAGCCTGACCGTTTCTCACGGCAGCCTGACAGAGAACGCTCCGTCCGGTAAAGGAGGCGCAGCATTTGACGTCCTGATGACCGAAAAAGAGCGCCTGAAAGCCCTGCTGCCAGCAGGATGGGAGAAGGACTTCACGACCTTCTTTGCCCTTGATGGTGAGGTACTTATGTCGCTTATGGCTTTCTGCGCGGCCTGTTCCGTGGATGGTGTTCAGACCCGCGATAACGGACACACATCACGTAGTCCTCTCGATACGGTTGAAACAGCGATTGATTTCCACCTGCGTGACTGGTGGCAACCGACCAAAGAAAACTATTTCGGCAGTCTGAAGCATACACAGATTGTGGAAGCCCTGAAGGATGCAGGTCTTACTGGCGCAGCGGGTGATGCGGAGAAGATGAAGAAGGGCGATGCGGCAGGACATGCGGAGTTCTTCATGAAAGATAACCGCTGGGTTCCTGCATGGTTACAGGCACCGCAACATGACGCAACTGAAAGCATCGATACTGACAACAAAGCGATCGCCGCCTGATAAGGACAGCCGCCCTACGGGGCGGCAATAAGGAGATACCTGATGAACATGCCTAACTTTAAACTGACCACCATGATCGGTGAAGATTTCGAAACCTGCCGCGCCGCTGGCTATTCCTACCGCAGAGAGATGACACATGCTGTCATGGCCGCTCTGACCACACCTGAAAACTGGGATGTAAACGGGGAGTATCGTAGCGAGTTCGGGGGCTTGTTTCCCGTACAGATACGTTTTGCACCTACTCACGGACGTTTCGAAATCGTTCTGTGTAGCCCTGGTGAGTTTAGTCAGAACTGGATCATGCTGTTGGTCTGGAAAAAGGGACAGGAAGTTTCCTGTATCCGTTCCACCGCACTATTCGATTCGACTGTTATCAGCCATGTACTGAGCCTCATCAACAGGCTGGACAGTGACGGATATTCAATATTCGATATTCTCGCAACGCTGCGCATGGAGGTTGCCTGATGATCCCTCGTCACCTGTCGCTCGTCACGCAGCTGCCGGAGCGTGAGGCTGCAATTAACGCAATTCTTCATGTTGAAGAAAATCTCAGGGCTGTAAATCGCCGTCAGCCTTACCCGTATGCCAGAGCATTTTTCCGTTTTCTGACCGGCAGCAGCAAAATCAGCAGCCGGTCACTGAACCGCGTTCGGGGAGTGTACTGGCTCAAAGAAGATAAAATTCCGCTGGCAAGCTATGAGGAGGCAATCGACAGGTTAATCCGCTCGCGCGGTAAATATTGCTGGTTCCCGCTCGATGGCACGCTGGCTCAAACCTTATTCCCTGAACAGGTTTTTAGCGTAAGTGAGCGGCAAAATAAACGAAATAAGCGTGAGGCGGTACAGTACGGCAGGCAGGAGGAGCGACGCGCTCAGGAAAGGGAAGATAAATACCGTAACCTCGTTGGTAAAGCTGAGATCGACCTGGCATTTCAGACCCCTGAAACGCTGCGTGCATGGTATGAATTCTGGTCTCAGCAGGATATACGGGACTACGACATCCAGCGGATGTTGTGGGCGTGGACGGAACGCAGCCCGTCACTGTCTCATCTGGTGAAGGCTTACTACGACCGGGCGCATGAAATCGTACTTGATGTACATGATGTGGCGGTGTCCTCGACTCCCGCAGAGAAAGAACTGGAGCGCTGGATGGTACCGAACAAAATCACGCTGAGGTCCATATGGCCGTGAGAAACAATCCGTGGAAAACAGAATTGAAGGTTGCACGCAGCCAGCGTAATAAACTACGAACCATGTCGGAAAAGCTGAAAGACATGTGTTGTGAGTGGGACGGATTAAGTGGCTGGCTGGAAACAGAAAGTGAGCGACTCGCGGAAAGTATTGATCAGCATCTCGAAGCGCTGGACGAACAGATACACGCCTGGTCTACCGGAAAAAGCGAGCCTGACTAGACCTGATAAAGGTGAAGATTTATATCCAGTAATCAGGCTGTTATTCCTGGGCAGAATCGACTCGTCGGGACGAGGCCCCTGTATGTCTAGTCAACAACAGTATGGCCTCTTACCGTGCTTAATGCAAGGAGGAGTAAACCATGAAACTGCCGCGAAGTACCGTTATCTGGTGCGTACTGATAGTGTGTCTCACACTGCTGATATTCACTTACCTGACGCGGAAATCGCTTTGCGAAATTCGCCTGAGGGACGGACAACGGGAGGTCGCTGCAATTCTGGCTTACGAATCCAACGGTAAGTAGCAACCTGGAGGCGGGGGAAACCCCGCCTTTTCAGGGCTGATTTGGTTTGACATGCCTGAAGCGCCTTTATGAAGGGGTTGCCGGTTCGCCGGTAGCCCCTTTTTCCTTCCCGACGCGACCGCACGCCTGAACTTCAGGGAAGGGCTGTTCCCCTGCGGGGAACGGGGCAGGGCGGCAGCGCCTGCAGCGCTACCGCTTTCCTCCCGCCTCCTTCAGAACCTTGGCCACCGTTTTGTGCTGTTGTTATCAACATTTATGCCTCGTCGACGTCTGATTTTGGCCATTTGCCGGCGTGCCAGTAGCTACTGGTGACCCTGGGCGTCCGTGCGGGCTGTCATGCTCCGCACAGAGCCAGCGAGCTGTCTCTGCCCGGGCCTTCCGCGCCCTGCGGTCTCTTCAGGCCAGCGGGTTTCCATCCCTGACGCAACCCCCACGCTTGCAGCAGCCGTTCCGGCTGCGCCGCTCAGTCGCGCCGTTCCCTGCGCTTCCGGCATCACGCCGGCAAACCCCTCCGGCGTGATGTAGGGGGCAATGTCGTTTCGCCGCGCGCGGCTTTACGTCATTGCGGCGTGCCCCTGCCCATTTCCTCCGTCTCCTTTTCCCCCTCCTGAGTTCCTTCTGCCGGGTGCTGATACCGCCACAGTCCTCGTTGTTGTCCAGGGTGAATGCTGACGCACGTCCCCGAAAACTTTTTGCGGGCAAAAACTTTTCGCGGCCGCCCCGGACACCTGCCTGCGTCAGTGGCGTTTACGCACCTGCGGCGAAGGATCTCAAACGGGTGAAGTGAAATACCCGGGCAAGTTCCAGCAGGTTCCCGCGAAACGTCAAAACCGCGGCTCCCGAAACTCAACGGGTGATGTGATTAAAAAAGGAGAAAACGCATGCAATTGAATACGAATGAATCTTCTGCCCTGCTGGGCGTTGATGCGAGTGCTGAGGCTGAGCGAGCGTACTGGTTGAGCCGTGAAAAAGCGGCTGTTTCTGCCCCTGTTGAGATTGACGTAACCGCATTTCATGAAGCGGCGGGGCTGATGCTCCCAATGAACTGGCGCTGTGATACCGCGCAGGACACGGAAAGCTTCATGCTTGCAGAGATGTACTGCGGGAACGTCACGGAAATTTATATGCGCTGCGGTAAACGCTATTTCCAGCTACGTGATTACTCCAACCTCAATCACTCGGAAATCGTTAAGAGGGTGCGGGAGGCATTCAGGCCGAAACAATAAAAACAGCCAGAGCTAACCAATAACCCTGACGCGCCGCCCCATAGGGGGCGGTAGAGGAAAAGAACCATGTCTCAACTTAATTTTGCAGCATTTTTTGACCAGGCAAAAGAATCCAGCAACGACCGCACGTCTCCGGACGTTCCGCCCGTAGCCGTGCGGTCTGAAACCCACAAAATGATGAGCTTTGATGTGGCAAGAAAGCAGTTTATCAGTATTTTTGCTCATACTGCTCGCCACCTTCGCCGCTGGGACGTATTTAGCGATTTCATAACACTTGCAGCAAGTGAGATGGATCTTGCCCGAGTCAGAACGGCTGAAAATATCGAACGAAGCCGCAAGATTTTAACCCGCTATGAGAAGAGCGATATAGATAACCTGCACCGGCTTTTCCAGCTGATGATCTGCGCGCTGGAAGCTAAATTTCACGATTTTCTGGGTTCGATCTTTATGGAGCTTGAGCTGGGGTCGGGCGATATGGGGCAATATTTTACGCCTTACAGCGTCCAGTCTTTAATGGCCAGAATGCTTATTCCTGGTATTAAGGAGACTATCGACCGTGAAGGCTTTGCAACTATCAGTGATCCGGCCTGTGGCTCGGCCGGAATGATAGTCGCTTATGCAGAATGTCTCCTTGAAGCTGATATCAACCCTTCTGCTCACCTCTTTGCAAGCTGTATTGATATCGATCCAATCGCCGCAGATATGGCATTCATACAGCTTTCTTTATTGGGTATAGCTGCCGAGGTAGTAACAGGAAATACGTTAACGATGCAGCTGAGCAGAGTTCGTTATACCCCCGTTTACTATCTGAATGGGTTTGAAGAGAAACTGAATGCGCAGCGGCGTATCAAGGCCATGCTCGACTTCATGCGGGGAACTCAGAAGGCCGCATAACTTCAACACGGGCGGCACCTAGTGCTGTCCGTTGAGGATAATTTTGACTGTCGGGGACGGAATAATGAAAAGTGGCGTATATGCTTATGACGACGAGTTGCTTCATCTTGTAGTAGAGGGGGATGCTGGGTGGAAAACTCTGTGCGGGATTGAGCCAGATTATCCGTACACTCGTCGAAAAGGAAAGGCTGTCGTAGCAGCTGTTACGTGTGGAGAATGTCAGCGTATAATTTCGCAGGTTCGCCAGCATACCGGGATGATTAGGGCAAAAAGCTTACATTAGAGAACCGGAGCGCTATTCTGTTCCTACTCCTTTAGCGCTAAGAAATTTGGCCTTGTTCTGCCCAGAGCTTTATCGGAAATAGTTGCCTGTAGAATAGCCAGCGCTTTGTCCTTGTTGGTTTTTCTGTTCAAAAATGTTGGCAGCATATCGTTTACCGATAATGCTGCTATTGCCAGCGTGACCAGGCGACTTACTTGCTCCGACTTTTCGTAAACCTTGTAAGTGCGCAGCGACACTCCCAGTTCTTCCGCCGCTTTATCCTGGCTCCAGCCCAGCCCTTTTCGCCATAATCTCAGCTCATATCCCGTCATTCTTTATCCAAAAAAGTGCAGTTTCTGCACTTATTTTAGATGAAAAACACGATCAATTTCCAGTAATAAAAAGTGCGGATTCTGCACTTTTTGAAGTGTTAATTTTGGCCCCTTCGGCTCCCCGTCATAGCCGGGTCGTCGCCTGCACTTCGCGTGGTGGCCAGAGTGTCCACCGCGCTCCGCGGAGCCGCACGCGTCTCCGTCCTTACGGATAGCAAGCGATGCCTGAAAACCACGCTTGCAGCTGCCTCACGGCAGCAGCCGCTTCACTGGCCGCGTTGCGGCCGCCAAGGAAGCCGGACTAAAGCCCGGCTCATCTGGCGCCTCCCTTTTACCTCTTATCGCGGTGCTCCTGTGGCCGTGACAGACGCTGCCCCGTCCTGGTCCATAAACAAGGTAAGGCTAAAGCCCGCTGCACTCACCCGTTCGCACTCACTCCCTTTGGTCGCTCGCTTGCGCTGCGGCTTCCTGCATCGCCCTTGTTTCTGGCCCGGACGGCCGGGGCGGTCTGAAGTCACGGCCCCAGGCTCCCCGCTTCCGAAAACGGAAATAAAAGGGATACGCCAGAAGGGAGCCGGAGGCAACCAACGAGGAGAAAGTTATGGACGATATGGTTTTTTACCCGAAAGGGCAGTTGTTTTTTGAGGAAGCCATTCACGACGGTAAGCAGTTCGTGACTCGCTACGGTAAACAGCCGCTGGATGTTCTGAACATGCAGGGCGAGCAGTACGTACTGGTTTCCCGTAATGAGGCAATTGAAATGATCCGTGAAGCCGCACGTAAGCCGGTTGAAGAAATCACTGCGGAAATTTTTAACGACCAGCTTGAGGTGGTGCCGCCTATCGACTGGTACGGAAAAGGAGACGATCAGTCTTTCAAACTTGGTGAGATGCACGCGGAGGATGTGACCGATATTTACGCCTATTACCGTGGTCGCTACTTCCGTTTTCGTGACCGCGTGAGCATGAAACACAGCGAAATTATTCAACGGGTAGAGCAGGAGGTGTTCGCAAAGCAGAAATAAAAAAGCAGAGCTAAAAGCTCTGCTCATTCACCCCGGTCTGTTGGAGCAGACCGGATAACTAACTGTCTCAGATGGAGATACATCATGAAAGACCGCTTTATCATTGCATGCCGTGATTACATTGTAAATAACAAAAACAAGCGTCCTCACAAGCGTAAGCCCGCCGAGATCATTCCTGCTGAAGTGATCGCACGCAGTACTAAGGCTCTGGGGAAAATTGTGGTACGCGCCGAACGCCGCCATAAACCCGTTCGTATTCCGGCTATGAATTGCGCAGAGCTGGGGCACTTCCTCACCTCAACGGAACAAACCCGTGTAAGCGCATGACAGACGCCGCCCCGCAACGGGGCGGCTTTTAAACCACATATCCGAGAATTCAGAAATGCCAAAATATTATCTCCAGAATGCACCGCGCGGTGTAACCGCTATCCAGCTCAATAACGGTGATGAAGCTGTCTATCTTGATGGTGAGTTTATTGCCTGTTGTGATCTGGGGGAACGTGACGATCCGGTAATTGAATTAGGCGAAATCCTTGCCAGAAGTATGGGGGTTCCGTTCCGCCTTCTGACGCTGCCCGTTCCTGATGTTGAGGAATGGTCATGGAACGACGTTACCGATGCGCTGAACTGGGGCGCGCGAGTGCAGCTACCCCGAATGATGTTACGGCCTGTCCTGGAGTGCAGCACATCCCATATAACGGAAGGTGACAACGCATTGTTAGAGAATCTGAGTTCGAGCCATGAGGATAGCGGGTGGATCTTAAATTCCGGAGTGGGGTACTTGTTACGACTTGATGCCGTCTACGACCCGCTTATCAGGTTGAGGCGTCTCGGAATTTCCAGAACGACACGGGCATTAATAGCCCGAGCCATACGTCAGGCCGATATAAGCATGATTCATTTCTCAGCTGTAGGTGATGAAATAGAAGGTGCACCGACCTTTGACTGGTAACTCTCTGCCTGGCTACATGCCGGGCATAGCTCCAACCATCGGCGCAGGGGCTTGCAGCAGGCTTTGCCTGCGCCGCCCCCACAGTCGCCGCAAGACGGCTCCCGAAAGGAAACGGGCATAGCCCGCCACTTCTTTCTGGCGTTTCTCTTTTAGTTCACGGACTCATCACGAATCACCTTTGCCGTGAAAGACACTGGCCCGGCCCGTGACGAATACAAGGGGAAAGGCTGAAGCCTGCAATCCTCACCCGTTCGCACTCTCTCCCTCTGGTCGTTCGCTTGCGCTGCGGCCTCCGGTTGCCCCCTTGTATTAGCCACTTATGGTCCGGACCGGTCATTTCATCACGGCAACGGCGCTCCGCGATGGTGAATCACCATCAAAAAGTTCACGCCAGAAGAAAGTTACTTTTAAATCCAGAGGAGAATCATCATGGCCCGTTTATCTTCATCTTTCCGTACCGCGAACGTTATCCGTAAAGAGCGTGCATTGACCAATGATGAACTTATGCGCTTCGTTCCAAGCGTATTTTCAGAGGAAAAACATGAATCACGCAGTGAGCGTTATACGTACATCCCAACCATCACTTTGCTGGACAATTTGAGGAAAGAAGGTTTTCAACCTTTCTTTGCCTGCCAGACGAGAACGCGTGATATCGGCAAGCGCGAACATACCAAACATATGTTGCGCCTGCGTCGTGAGGGAGAAATTGCAGGTGAAGAGGTGCCAGAAATCATTCTTCTCAACAGCCACGATGGTAGCAGCAGCTATCAAATGATCCCTGGCATGTTCCGCTTCGTTTGCATGAACGGAATGGTTTGCGGAAAAACCTTTGGAGAGATTCGCGTTCCGCACAAAGGTGACGTTGTCGGGCAGGTGATCGAGGGCGCGTATGAGGTTCTTGAAATTTTCGACGGTGTAAAAGAATCACGCAGTGAGATGAAGGAAATCAGCCTGAGTAAGGATGAACAGCGTATCTTTGCTGAAATCGCACTTAACTGGAAATATGATGATAAAGGAGTCGGGAAACATATCCCACTGGTGCCTGATGATGTTCTTCAGGCGCGCCGCAATGAAGACAAAAGTGATGACCTCTGGACAACTTATCAGCGCGTTCAGGAGAATATGACGAAAGGCGGCGTATGGGGGAAAACCGCAAAAGGAAAATTCCAGCGTACCCGACCCGTTAATGGAATTGACGGTGACGTAAAGCTGAACCGCGCGCTGTGGGAAATGGCCGAAAAAATGAAGGAGCTTAAAGCCTAATCTTAATCAGGTGGGGATAATTCCCCGCCTTTTTTTGCCCTTTCAGTTTGTTCAGGTGTTGAACCTGAACAAACTGATCACCCCCGCCCTCCGAAAGGTAATCGCCACATTCGTAGCGTTTACCTTTCACCCGTCCGCCCCCAGGGGCTCCCCTGGTTAGGTCAGGCAGTTTTGTTCATTGAATCTTGTGTACTTTCAGACTGAGAATTTTTTCTGGATTTGCTTGCACGGTTTGTGGGTTTCTTTTTGCTATTCAGTATTTCCCGAATTGCTTTCACGCTTGTTGGGATACCAGCCGTAGAAAGCGCATCCCGTATATCCTCGATGCTATAACCTTTTTTCTCTGACAGCTCGATAATCTGGTCACGCAGCTGCTCAAGAACGTCAGTTTTAGTAAGGCGTTTCTTTGAAAGATCCGGGAGCTCACTAAGCGCATCTTTAGCCAGTACAATATCTTCTTCGCTATACCATTTTTTATCAGACATTCAATGTTTCCTTCCTACACAACGAAATTATTCAGGCAGGAGTATACCTTTTCGCCTGTCAGAGTGGCAAACCCATGTTTTTCCTGGCGTAAGCCAGTGACGGCGAAGCCGAAATCACATATACTTCAGCTCAGGAACATAAAACTAGTGTCAAACGTGGGACAGGGTATGTTTTGTAGCACCGCCTGCACGCAGACGGTCCCACAAAACGCCCTGGTCAGGACTCCGTCCCGACACCCTATTAATCGTGCCAGCCTGTCAGGCCGTGCAAGGATTGAGAATGAGTAAGAGTGAAAGACGCCAGCGATCAGCGTTGCTGGGCAGCGTTCGTTGTTACCCTGAAGAGAAAGCGCAGATACAGGAAAGTGCCAAAGCTGCTGGCATCTCAACAGGTGAGTTTTTGCGGCGAGCTGCTCTCGGAAGACGTATTGTCGCAAAAGGTGACACCCGGCAGATGAATGAAATCCTTAAACTGGGGGGCCTGCAAAAGCATCTTTATACAGAGATGCAAAAGCAGGGAATGATGACTCCAGAGCTGAGTAAGCAGTTTGCCGAGACACTGGCTCAGTTGCAGAAGACGTTAATGAAATTCAGGGCTGACAGCCTGAACAATACAGAGGACTAAAATGCTTGCGGTAGTGGCTGAACGCCGTCGTGATGGTAAATCAAGCTTTGTTCAACTCGTCTCATATACCATCCTGCGTGATGATGTTGAGATGAGCGAAACGCTATCGCCTGTAAAACCCTTTGTCCGTAAGTCCCGTTCTGAGGACAAGATTTTCAACGACCTGGTAGGGTATGCAACGCGTAATGCACTACCCGATTCACAGGATGTTATCGCAACGTTCCCGGACGGACGCCAGCAGGTGCGTTGCGATAAAGTCATCTGTGAAACCAACTGCTTCTCTCTGGCCACGGCATCCACTGAAATGGATATGGTTGCCATGCAAAACACCCGCTGTAACGACCCTGTATATCACGTCATTTTGTCCTGGCCGGAATCCGAGCGACCTACTCCAGATCAGATTTTTGATTCGGCTCGCCATTGTCTGAAGCGTATGGGTATGGAAGGGCATCAGTATGTCTTCGCTATTCATGATGATACTGATAATTTGCATTGCCATCTGACGGTGAACCGCATTAACCCGGTGAGCTATAAAGCTGCCTCATTGTATAACGATCACTTCACCCTGGACCGCTGCTGCCGTGAGCTCGAGCTGAAGAACGGATGGAAACATGATAATGGTCCATACAAAGTTAACGAAGACGGCGCGATCGTTCGTAACCGCAGCTTCTATAAATCTGCGCCTTCAGCTGCGCGCCAGCTGGAGCACTTTGGTGATAAAGAAAGCCTGTTTTCTTATGCTTTAGATAATTGCCGAGGAAAAATTGATGAAGTGTTTCTTCAGCCAGACTACACCTGGGATGATGTTCATAACGTATTAGTTTCAGCTGGACTCGAGCTACGTCCGAAAGGTCAGGGCCTGGCTATTTATGATTTGGGGAGCGATACCCAGGCACCTATCAAGGCCAGCGATCTCCATCCTGAGCTTACCCTGGACAGTCAGCAGGAATTAATCGGTAAATTCGTTCCTGCCACGATTCATCGTGAAACTGATAACGTGGGCAGAGAACGTTTGCTGAGCACGGTAGATATTCAAACCCAGTACAACGATCGTCTTCATCGTCGTGATAAAGGCGCCCGTGCTGAACGCCGTGTTCAGCGTGCCGCAGCCCGTCAGGATTTAATTGCGCGCTATAAAGCATATAAAACTGCTTTTGTTCGCCCTGGAATTTCGGCCGACTCTGTAAGAACACGGTTCCGGGAATTGTCCGCAAGCTATCGTATCCGGAAAAATAATGTCCGAATTTCACAGCGTGATCCTCTGCTTCGTAAGCTGATGTTCCGCGCGCTGGAAGTCGAAAAAATGAAAGATATGGCCGCTTTGCGTTTGCAAATCCGAGAAGAGCGTAAAGCGCTTAAAGAGATGCCAGGTTCCCGACCGTTATCGTATCGAGCATGGGTAGAGATGCAGGCCACCAAACATGATGCTGCTGCTATCTCGCAACTTCGTGGCTGGGCATATCGTGAGAAGCGAAACAATCGCACGGCAGCCATCTCCGGCAACATCATCCTCAACTCTGTTGCTGATGATATCCGTCCTGCTCAAATTCGTGGTTATGAAACACAGGTTAACCGCGACGGTGCCGTTGTATATAGCTCCGGTGGTAACCCTGTATTGCTTGATCGTGGTTTGCTTATTGAGGTTGCCGATGCACCGGCAGAGAAGGGTAAAAACATCGCTATGGCGCTGCACATCTGTGGTGAGAAGAGTGGTGAGAAAGTTGAGATCAGAGGGGATAAATCCTTCGTTAACGGGACCATTCAATACATCCCTCATTTCAACGCATCGTCAGGAAAAACAGTTCCGTTGACGCATCCTGTTCAGCGCCAGCAGGCAGGTTATCATGCCCCGACTGAGACCCGGCATGATGCCCCAGCTGCAGGCGGAAATATGCGGCCTCATGTACCGCCCAAGCCCAATATTAAGAACTAACGCCATACCAGGGAGGTGGTGTCTGAATGGATGAGAAGCTAAAACATGCGGATTTATCGTCTTTGCCAGAACCGGTGAGGGAAGCCGCCAGGGAACTTGTTGACCTGAAGTTTCGTATCGATATGGCAGCAAGAGGCGGTACGTCAGGGATACCACTTGACCTGCATGGGACCATGACTGGAGGAGAGTGGGGGCCGCATTTCGGGCAGGAATTTTTCTGCAGCATCATTCCTTTTTTCCCGCGAGATTTTGAAACCTGCTCGGCAACTGAAATGCTGGTTCCTACCTTACATACCTTCGGCTGCAGCTGGCGTTGGTGGCCCGATCGTTATTGTAGCGACAAAGATGAACACGATATACGGCGCCACATTTTTTCTGATTACGGACTGAAAAGTACGAGCTATACCTTCATTCCTCAGCTGGGATTGTTCTGCCCGGGTGAAGGTAAAAATCGTGTTAACTTCTGCCGCCATCACGGTATCGAATATATCCCGGCACGGGTTTATCCCCATGATTACCCTGAAGCAAATCGAATCTCTGTGTACGTTCAGGATACTGCAGGAGGGCTGGATGTATGGGCCGTTCTTGATAATCGCTATGTTCAGAAGGTTACTCACTATGCCTTTGCGCTCCCACTTTTGCGCGCTTATGGGGTAGCGTTCCCTGGTAAGTGGCCAGCAGGATGGCCATCAATATCGGACCTCCTGGCTAACCAGCTGTGTTGCACGGATGAGACTACCTTTCACAAACCCGTGATCGATATGCATGCTGTCAGGGATGTGCTGGATCGTGATAAGACCAGCAGAGAGGATGGGGAGATGTATGTCAAAACCAGTGTGCATGAACTGCCCCTGGCCGGGCTGGTTCGCTTTACCCTGATCGCAATGTTATTGAGTTTAGGTGCGCTGTTCATCTACGAGATACTGGATGAGGGTATCTTGTCCAAGATTGCACTGGGAATAACCACTTTCATGGCTGGCGTGGTTGCTTCGTTTTTTATCCCGGCGTTCCGTATCAAGAAAAAATATCTTCGCAAATAGCTGTGGCATTGCCAGGACGAAAAAAAAGCCGGAGGGGAGCACCCTTCCGGCTTTTTTGACTATGGCTAATTGGATTCTTCCCAGAGGCGTTCAAACTCCCGCTGATAAGCGCGAGCTGTAGATGGTTCATTCCAGATTACGATCGTGTTCTCTGCGTTTCGCTTAACTGCGCTTGAGGTGTAGTTGAATGAGCCTGTCTGGGTTGTGGTGCTATCGACCACCATGAATTTATTATGCTGTATGGCGTACTGGCCGTTTAGTTTTACCGGAATCCCTTTGTGCTGTAACCAGGTCACGGCAGAGTATCGCCCTCCATTATCTTTAGCATCAGCCATTACTCGCACCCTGACACCGCGCTCCCGGGCGCGCTCAAGCGCTAATGCGATCTCTTTACTCGTAAAACTGTAGGCAGCGACGTCGATGGTCTCATGGGCGCTGTCAATGGCCGTCAGAATGTTATTAATTGCGCCCTTCCCGGGAGAGAACCCCGAGGTGATGCGTAATTCAGTACCTGATGTCGTCAGAGGTACTAGTAAAATCGTCACTATAATCGTGCTGAGTAATGTTCTGATACCAGTCGTCATAACCGCGGTTGCTCTCTGAAATTGGTTGGGATACATGTTGGCCGATCGGAGGTGGTTGGTCCGGTACCGGCTCTCTTTGTGAAGTGGAAGGAAGCTTAATGCCGGCACTGTTCCTGTGCGCCTCTTCGATTCGCTTTTTGGAAATACGAATGGATTCCTGCTCTTTCAGCCAGTAATAGCGTCCACCGGTTTGCTCCAGGGCTTCAATAGCCGTTTCGAATAAGAGAATGCCACGTTGTTCTGGCGTGAAATTCAGGTCGTCACGGTTATCAAGGTCGGTGGCCACACTGGTTATGGCCATCAGCGTTTTATCGGCTAAGCGAGCATTCAGGCGGCTATTCCATGCCCCTGGTAAAGTCGAGCGACAGATATCGATAATATTAGAAACTCGATCCTGTGAGACTGGGCGCCGGCGCGCAGCTGCAGGTACTTCATTGCATAAATCACTGAAGTCAGGACGCCGTAAGGGTACATAACGGTTAATTTTGACGTTCAGCTTTGAAATCTTTTCGTTGTCAGGAATGTAGATAGAACTGCTACGTACCTGGCGATCTTCAAAGACAATGATGCCCTGTCCTTCCTTGAGAGCCTTGAGCTCATCCAGCTGGATGTTATCTCTGTCTCTGAACTCAACGCGATCCACGTCCTCGTAGCCTCCCATGCCGGTTCGGCTCATGGTGCGCTGCTCAGCGTACTGCCCGGTCCCGCCAACAGCCCGGATCATCTTCAGCGTATCTTCGGTATCCTCAGTTTTCATAAACTGTTTGGTACCGAGGTTGGCATTAACTGAATGAACCTCTTTCCCGTGGCGCATCATCGCCTGCAGGTCCTGCGCCAGAATTACCAGCATGTATTTGAGGCTTCGCATCTGGGCCGCAAGCTTTTCCAGCCCTGGTGCGAAATAGTAACCTACCTCATCACAGATAAGCATGAACGGGAATTTACTGGCGAATTTCTTCACCGTAAGTGTGTGTTCCGGGGAACCTTCAATTTTGTTACCCAGGTCCTTTGCGATGTTCATCCTGATGTCGGAGATGTACAGCTTACCCAGGGTAGCTGCTTCGTTATCAGAAAGCTCCAGCGCCGGAATAAGCACTACCAGGGTGCGATCGTTATGCAGGATATCCTGCATATCGATATCACCACCGTTCTTGGGAAAGACGTGGCCATAGGTATCGTTAAACATGCTTAGCATGCGGGTAAACTGCTGGATGAGATAGCCATGCTGGTCAAGCGCGCCCTGGGACCATTCCCCGGGGCGGTTGATGAGTTTCATATCAAAGCCGGCCAGGTTGGCCAGATAGTTTTCCATGGGCTTATAGCCCTCTTCGTGCCATCCCTCTTCAAGAGCTTCACGATACAGCCCGACGAATTTTATAAGCGGCAGATAGGACTGAATGACGGCCTGAGTCAGCATAATGTTATCGCGCGCGCTTATAACACAGAGCGTAGATCAGGGCATTCATCATGGCTCGGGCTTTATCCTTCCATCCTTCATCGCTGCCGTTTCCTGCAGGCAACAGTGACTCCATCAGCTGGATAATGAAGGTCGGACTGCCATAGGCGAACGGGTTGGTACTATTGGACTGAGGGCGGGATTTATCCCCGATCATCAGTTTTTTGAAGCGGTCGTCATTGCCGGTGATGAAGTTAAGAACGTGCCAGTCGTCCTCCTGCCCAAAACGTCTGGCCATTGACCACGTTGCCACGGCGAGATCTATCTGAGCCTTACCATCAGAAATGCAGCATCCCCGCGCCCAGCACAGCGCATTTAAGTACAGCGAGTAGAGGGTTTCAGTTTTACCGCCACCGGTTGTGGCCATGATCTGCATGTGCCTCAGAGCATCAGAGCTTTCAAGCCATAACTCTTTGCCGCGGTCACGGCCACGTCCTATACCAAGACAGAGGACCCCTTTCGCTTTCCCCACGATTATCTTAGGCAGATTCAGTTTCAGAAAAGGGATATTCCAGCTTTCTTCTCTTTCAGTGGAGATGTCGAAGCCACCTACATCCATCGGTATCCGGAGGGGTAATCTAAAACGCTGATCGCTGAATGCGACCAGCAGGATGATGTTAAATGGCAAAGACAGCAGAAGGGTGGCGGGCCATACCACACCAAAAATAAGCGAGCACGCCAGGAAAAGCTGTACAGAGAACGGGGCAAGCATTATTCGTTCTGCCAGACGCCCCTGCACTTGCCGGCTAACGAGCCTGTTTTCTAACGGCCCATGGCGACTTTTTAGATCCATCCTAAATCCCTCATTGCGCGTTATTCATGAAAGCCTGCAGAGCTGCATCGCTTGTCATGGCCTGTAATGGAACCAGACGACCGTCATCGGTTATGACGGTCGGCGTGCCAGGCAATTTGTAGAGTTCAAAAGCCATATCGTTACGGGCCAGGGCGTTTTGCCCTGCTTCACAACTGGAGGCTGGCGTATCAGCTTTCGCACTCGGGTTCAGCATGCCGGCGCCAATGTCGAAAAGGCCGCGCCACATATCCGCCCGTTTATCTGCAGGTGCGCACAGCATTGGAACAACCTGTTCTGCTGTCCGGGCTTTACCTATCAGCGTCACAGGGAAAATCTCAATGTTGTACTGCGAGGAGAAAGCCTGCACGGTCGGCTCAAAAATCTTGCAATTTGGGCACTCCGGATCGGAAAAGATGTATAGCGTTCGCGGGTGGCCAGAAGAGAGCTGAATAGTAAACTCCTGCTTTGCAGCACCGTTCTTCAGACGTGTAGCCAGGAGATTACGGGCTTCAGCAGCTTCCTCAGCTGAAAGCGAACCAGGCTCTGCCGGTGGAGTTGATACAGCCGGCACAGTGGAACCAACAGATACTGCAGGTGCCGGTTTTACGAGCACAGGGGCCGGTGATCCGACAGGGGTTGATTCATGGGGTAATGCCGGCGGCTGGGATGCCATTACTGGCACTGGTGGTTGTACTGAAGAAGATGAATGCCATACCCAGGTGGTCCATGAGCCAACGAGAAACGCCGCCATAGCAACCGGAATCAACCAGCGAAAACCAGATTTGCGTTGTTCTTTAGCATCAGGAGCATTAATGGCCATGCTCTGCAGAGCATTGGCCGTAGCGTCCATAATACTTTCAGCGAGTTTTTGGTCTTCCGAAGAAAACAGTTTGGCAACGCCGTTGTAAGCGTGGCGCAGCCAGATAGTGTGCAGTCCATTATCCAGCTCAAGCGTCAGCTGGTAGCGATCATTCAGCGGCCGGTAGAGATTAAACAGGCTATGGCCATTGAGGCGAATCTGGAGGTGTTGTCCATGAATTTCGGTAGTAGTTTGGTTTACGATTTGTTCTGACATGGGGTTATCTCATTTTTGGGCGGAATGTATGTACGTGCCGGTGGACATGCTGTTCGTCGGCTGCGGAATTCACTAACTGGTTATTTCCTGCTTCGTCTTCATCGTCCTCTTCGTCATCAACTTCGGCAGGAGAGGGTTTTGTCGGGGCGGGTTCTACTACGACAGCGCCTATATTTCTCAAATCTGTTTCAAGTCCCTCGATGGCCAGTGACATGATCGGTTTGGTTAATCGGACCCGATACCGTGAAGCCAGCTTCTCCCAGTGCGCCTGGCTGACCACGCCAGCACCTTCGACGAATGGCCAGGGCCGGCCTGTGGAAGCAAGGGCATACCAGAGCGTACGATCAAGCCCCTTAAGCCAGCGGTACCGTCTAATAGGGAGATGCAGATCGTTGTCATGCAGTGCGGCGATGGCGGTTCGCACATAGTTGTATTGCTTAATCCATTTTTGCGCTGCCGGCGTTGCAGTGACTTTGCGATATGCTGAAGTGGCCAGCGAGAGGTTGGGATATCCAATCTTGTTGCGGTATTTGCGGTCTGACTTAAGAGTGGAGCGGTTCAGTGCATCTAACAGCTGCTCCGCTTCGCCACGTTTATCAAGGAAATGCTGCAACCCAAAAATCGCGAACATTGCGCGTTCATGATCGTTGAAGCGTTCAAAGTCTTTTATATCGTGCTGCAGCGGTGTACCCAGCTGCTCGATGAAGAGTTTTTCTGCCTGGTCCTTCTTCAGCCGGTTGTTAACAACAAGCTTGTGCTCGATGACAAACTCATCTGGCGTCATCGCGCTGCGATGTTCAGCCGGATCTACATTCAATAGCTGCGTTTTCCTGTCCCCATAGCTCAGTGCCGGCAGAATGGCAGGTGAGAACTGCGCCATGATTCGGGGCAGCGTATTAATGGATATATCACGGCTGGTTCGGCTCGCCTGGTGCCGACGAACAGCAACAATGCCGATGATCACCAGTGGTACCAGAGCTATTAGCAAAATACCTGCCGTGGCATCCATGACAGTGAAAAACTCACTCCATGACACGTTTTCGGCATTGTTATGCGTCTTGGCCAGCAAGTTGATTCGCCACGCAGCTGCACTATGAGATTGCGGAAAGTCAGCCAGGTTCCAGAGCCAGTAGAGAAGGGTGGTTGTGCATTCAATGGTTAACTGCCGAAAAAATAAAGCCATTACCATTAGTGTGATAAACAGGCCGACAGCGGCCATCGTCCAGTCATTATTAGACTGAACGTCCTTACGGACAGGTTGTGCCATGAGAGGACCCTGCAGTATTCAGATATAAAGAAGAGGCACCCTGAATAGGGTGCCCCGAAGTAGATATGCGCGGAGGATGTTGCTGTGGAAGAGTGTTACTGTGGCGGTAGCACCAGGTTCAGGCCATTTGCTTCTGCGATTTTCTCAGCCTGATGCTCAACGCATCCGGGCACTGCATACTCGTATTTCCACTGTTGATGACGCATTGCATTGATTTTCTCGTAGAGCATTGCTGTTTTACCGGAAGTAATGGAGACCGTTGGAAGCTCTGGATTACCGGTATAAATTGTCAGCCTGTTGCCCTCAAGTTCGACTGATTTCCAGTCATACATTCCAAACCCCATTACACGAACGTCGCGTGGGAAAAAGAAGTTCAGAATGGACGTCTCCGGGTGGCTGATGTAGAGAATAGTCCCTTTTTGCGTATCGAGCCCCAGGTAACCCCAGCCAGTGCGATTCATGGCAATATTTTGTGGCGAAGGGTTATTTAATCCTGATTCGCGGAAGAACTGGGTGAAGGCTTTAATGTTTTTCTTCTGCTTTTTAATTGAGAAAACTATAAGTGTCATAGTTAAAGCAAGAGTTATCCAAAGGAATAACGCCAAAGGAATATCTTGTTGACGCAGTCCATTGAATATCTCATCGCGATAAATATAGGTAAAACCAGCCAGAAAAACATGTATCGGTAAACCAATGAACAAGTATCCAAATGATAGAACCCCAGCGACTGCGACAGGCCAATTTTTGCTGTAAGTATCATAATATTTCACAGACATATTTATCTTCCTGATATCTATCTGAGCCGTTTGCTGGCCAGATTGTAAACTTGACTATGCTCCCGTTTTCCAACTGCAACGACAGCAATGATTAATTCATCATTAATAACCTGATAAACAAGCCGGAAGCCTGAGGCACGCAATTTTATTTTGTAGCAGTCAGGCATTCCCCTCAGTTTTGCCGAAGGTATATGCGGATTTTCTGCACATGCCTTTAGCTTTTTAGCAAATTGTTGCTGGATAGATTTATCAAGATGATTCCACTCTTTGAGTGCGTCAGTCCTGAACTTAATCTTATAGGTCATAGATACTGATCCAGCTCAACGTCATGCAGGGCTTGATTGCTGCGCTTTTCAACCAACGCAGCGAGTTCCTGATCGTCGATATATTCCAGCATCTTTTCATAGAGTTCAGCAGGTACACAGTAGAAAGCAGGCTGGTTGTGGTTCATTATCGCCACCGGATAACCTGCACCGGCTTTGACCGTGGCCATGGGATTTTTCTTCAGTTCGCTGACACTTGCCGTTGTGTCGCTATGAATAGTGTTTGGCATGCTTACCTCAGGTATCAGATGAAGGTGCTGATCTAAATGTAGCACAAAAAAGACCTAAATATAGGTCTTTTTTGCGGCGGTAATCGCATTATTTAAACCCGTTGGCATCATCCCCTGGTTTAACCGAGTCGATTTTTTTCAGGCCTGGTGCTTGTCCAGCTTTACCGCCAAATCCTGCAAACATACTGCGGGTTGATTCAACGGCACCTTTCATCATTTGAGCTGCTTCCCGTCCTCCAAGCCAAGCTATAACGTAATCCGGTAAATAAACCTGAAGGCTAAATGCTGACGAAACCAACGTGGTACACAGACGAGCATAGATCATCAAAATCCCGATGATACTTGCCAGACCGGTTACTGAATCAGCCTGCACGTTTGCGAGGGCTGGGGTAATTAGCATGTTCAGAAGCGTACCTATGGCAACAACTACGAGGCTTGCAAAGAAGAACCCAAACACCATAAGGGATGGACGAATAGCCGCATCTATGAGGAAGATATAGCCATAATTAGCGCGACTACCTTTATCCTCTTCCGTCCCAATATGGGTCGCGGCCCACAAAGACCCTGCAGTTGTACCGATTAACACGCTACCAAGCCAGGACGTACAGGCTGTGATCCAATATATCAACGGTATGAATGGCAGGAATATCGAAAGAGAAAACCCCACGCTCAGTAGTATGAAGAGAATGAAGTACACAACCGGGGAAACTGAGCTCATTATGCTTTTAGCTATATAACCAACGCCAGAAACAGTGTTAATTATCTTCGCAATTCCGTTCCCGTCAGCGGAGGCCCAATCAACGGCCGCTTTCGCTGCAGTAAAGGCGGTGAAGGTGAGTTGTGCTCCAGTTAACGTATAATCTCCAATCGCCTTCATTTTGAGTAAGGGATTGACCTGTGTAGACGAATCAGGACCATCTTGCATTACGTTCTGGATTATTTCGCTGGTTAGCCACTGTCCATTGGACATGACTTTGGTTAGCGCGTCGTTTGCAGTTTGTACGTCATCAATATTGTCATTGCCAGATGCATTAACTGAACCAAGCGGAGGCGTATAGCTTGAGTTCTTTCTTTGTGAAGCAAGCGCAGTACGTATCTCTTGACGTATAGGAATTTGGAACCATTTCTGCTCCGGATTAAGCTGACTAAAATTTAATCACCATCCGATTTGTATGTTGCCGGGTTAGTCTGCATCCTGCACTATGGTTGTTATTTGTGCTTTTTCAGGTCGTTTTATGTGCTTTTTACAACCGACTGGCGGATCTTTCCTGCATCAGGCCGGGATATACCTCATCAGACTGATCTCCCGGGCATGAGTTTTCAGCCCCTGTACATTCAGGCCGGCCACCGCACGACGGTATACCATCTTCCCTCCGCACAACACGCATTCAAACGGGTCGCGTCGCAGGAACTGCTTGCTCATCTGCGCGTAGCACACCTTTGCCACCGCCTCCGGTTTATCCATCCCCAGTGCGCTGTAGACCGCTGGCAACTTTTCTCCACACACCCGGTTGGCCAGAAAGCCAAAATACCGCACCATCCGAAAGAACTTCTCCGGGATATGCTGCTTCAGGCGTGCCACGATTTCCCGCTGCGTCAGCGTCTCTGTAGCCTGCTCACCCGTATTGTGGTCATGGTAGCGGAAGCTCAGCGTGGCACCGCCGGCATAGTGTGCCAGCCGGGAGCCTGCTATCGGCGGTTTTTTCAGGTAACGGCCCAGATATTTCACGGTGTTTTTGCCACCCGCCGTCTTTTTGGACATGTACACATGCCAGTAATCGCCTCCGGCGGTCAGTACCAGGCTGCGCCACTGTGATTCGGTGGTGATATGCGACAGCGAAGGGGGTATTGCGATGCCATCAGACCAGACGCTCAGCAGCAGCTGACGGATATTCCACATCCAGCGGGCGCGCATGGTGTCCTTCCGGAAGCTGATTTTTTTCCATTTGCCGTGCGCATCAATACCGCCGCAGGTGACGGAGACGTGCACATGCGGATGCCAGTTGAGACGACGACCATAGGTATGAATTGCGCAGAAAATGCCGATATCCAGCCCACGCTTGCTGGCGGCATACAACAGGTTATCGACTGCCAGGCGGCAGAGGTCATTAAGCAGCCAGCGGTTGACCTCAAACAGGGGCCACAGCGTGTCGGGCAGGGTGAAGACGAGGTGTATCCAGTCGCAGTCCGGCAGGCGGTTGAGCTGAGCGGCAATCCAGATATCAGTGGCCTTTTTCCCGCAGGAGGGACAGGCGCGACTGTGGCAGGTATTGGTAATGTATTTTACATGCGGGCAGCCGGGATTATCACAGCCATACTCCTTCACGCCGGTGATGCGGGTACCGCAGGCGAGCATTTTTGTGACGGCTTCGACCTCGATATCGCGCAGGCCGCCGGCATCGAGGAAGGAGGTCCAACACTGGTTGGCTGTAAAGAGTTTTTTAAGTGGGCGAGGGGTAAAACCGGACAACATGGGGCAGATTAATCTCCGGTATCCTGCAGGCGAGTGAGAGCGGCAGTATCGTTGCGGTGCTCCAGTATGGCAGCGACGACCATTACCGGAGGCGGATCCATGGGCTTCATCAGTTTAATCCAGTCCCATTCACGCTGAGAGAGCTTATCAGCGGCAACGGAGAGGAGGACGGTATCGATACTTTTGCGGGTCATCATGGAGAAAGGTCCTGAGGAAAATATGTAGTTAGATCATACATATTCCACTCAGCGTATGGCAACTACGGGCCAGGCAGACGGTCGTGTTTTTCAATTTGCAGCCGTCAGGCTGCCCTGTTCGAGGGTTATTTATATGGAAATATGAAGATTTAAAAGATGAACATTATAAAATAATCAAAGACAGGCTGTGGAAATAAAAAGTCAGATATGCGCATGTTCCTAAAATAAGTGACCGCCATGGCGGTCACCATAATATTCACTCAGCAGAGCAAATAGTTTCCGCTATTCAATAAAACCCAGCTTAAACTGCGTCTTACCGGCCAGTGACACCAGACCCGGGTTCTCCGGATAAGAGGCAAGCAGGGGTAAAAAGACGGCACCGCCAATAATACTCCGGCTGTCGGAATCTGCCGGTCGTAGTCCCCATATATTCTGGTATGTCATCGGTACATTCTGTCCGTTAATTACCGTATTACCGGTATACAGCATGATATGCCCCGGAATATATACAAGCGTGGAGAACGGCCTGCCATGTTCAGTGAGATAACGAAGCCGTGCGCGGGTATTCTCCTGGCTGAGATCAACAATCCTGGCAACTGACTGTATCTGTGCCGCTGAGTTTCTGGGAAGAAATATCCCAAAGGGCATCATGAGGCTGCGCATTTCGGCAGAGCAGTCATTATAGAAGTTATAATTTCCCCAGCCATAGGGCCTGCTGCTCATCGACTTCATCAGTACAGCTATATTTCCGGGCGTCATTTCCCATGGCATGTCGACAAACTCATCTTTCTGAAGTCTGACCTGGCGAATCTGTGCGCGGCCATCGCTTTCACGCACGGGTACAGTAACGTCAAAAAAGCCGGGCTGTCTGTTCCTGAATGGCAGAATGGTTCCGGGACGTGCAGTAAAATAATACTGTCCTCCTTCATGGACGGAAACCGGTTCTTTAATAAATGCGCCCAGGTTTTTATCTGCCAGCGTAAGCCATTCATTAACAAACTGCTGATCCACCGCTGCAATATCTTCGCTGTGCATCCACCCGGTGACAGTGGGGGACAAAACGTATTTCCAGCGCCTGTCGCGGCTGGCCGCCAGTACGTAGACGGGGGTGCCAGGACGGACAGATGACATCTGTAAATTGTCAAAAGGGTAGCCCTGCCCGGCCTGACGGGGATCGTCATAAGCCGGATCGGCGGTCGGAAGAACCCTGACCAGCGTTTCCCTGACGGCAATTCCCCGTCCCGAAGGGCGATAAACATGGTCGACGCTGGTCGTCGCGTTATTCCTTACCTGCTGTTTCCAGCTGTCCGGGTGGATCCTGAAGTTCTCGCCCCAGGAAATACTTTGCTCCCCCAGATACTTCCTGATGCTGGCGTCGCGGGCGGCTTCAGTCCCTTTACTCAGGACTGATGCGACGTAATAAGGGTTCCAGGGAGACTTTTCGCCCGCCCCCATACCAAAATAACGGGATTTCAGGTCAGAAAAGTGGCGTTGCTGTGCCGCGGTATCCATAACGGGAACATGCCTGTCCGGGCCGGGAGGGAACCATTTATCAACGGACTGCGGGTAGTTTCCCAGCGGGAACAGCGATTTGGTCGGGTCGATATAGTCTGACGGCACATGGCCGGCAGGCGCCACGTCATTTAACCCCGGCCTGTGCGGAGCGGTGTGGCATGCCGATAACAGCAGGGGAACCATCAGGCAAAGAGGCTTTATTCCTTCCGGTATCTGGATTCCTTTCATACAACAACTCCGGTAATGGGCGGGTCACTCAGCTCGCAATACGATGATGCCCGGTTTCGCGCGCATGTATTCCAGAAACGGCGAATCCACCACTTTTCTGTTTGCTGCCAGTGAGGAGGAATTCCTGAACCACACCTGCCCGTCGTGGCGGACCACAATACCCACATGCGAAACGTCCAGCCCTTCAAGCGGAGAGTAGACACCGATATAATCCCCGGTTTTCAGACGGTCCAGTACCTGCTGACTGATGGTGTTTCCGGGAATGTAATTTATTTTACGGGGATGAATGCCCAGCCCCGGGATATACTCCCCCCCGTCCGGTTTACGGTTAAGCTGTTTGTCCGCCACGGCATAGTCAGGGCTGATATCCGGTGTGACATCCCGGGCATTGCGTGGTGCGGTGGTGAACCAGTCGGAGAAGAAGTGCCGGCGGCTGAGGTAGTCAACGTTTCCCCCGGTGTAGCGAACCTCTGTAAGATTATGCAGGAACGATTTCTGGTCATGGCTGCGGGTCAAAGCCTCGACGTAATCTGCCAGGGTAAAGCAGTCCACACCGTTGAAATTCACGACAAGCGCTTCGGGGGTACCGGGCCCGCCGATGAGCGTATCAGCCTGGTAAGGCGTACCGAGAAAAGCAGATGACACGCGGCTGATAACGTCCCCGTGATTTTCACCTGAAGAAGGGATGACATCCGAGCGAATAATCTGGTTTACTTTTTCTGCCGTAACGCTGTCCATGATAGTCTGATATTTTTCTGTACCGGGTGCGGCACAGGCCGTCAGATACGCCGACATAAATAAAATCGTCCATACTTTTACTTTCACAATCATCTTCCTTAAAGGTAAAAATCCCACCTGTACCTTTAAGGAAGATGATTGTAATAGATACAAAAAATCGCCATCGGTTGATTTCCGGTTTAAAAATAAGGAACCGGACGGTGCGGAATGTGAAGGCCATCACGCGACCTGACTCTCTTTCGTTTTTGCTGGGTTATCCTGTGGGGGCTGAGCGCTCAGTGATGCCTGACTGCGAGTGGGTGTCGGAAATTTCGGCGGTTCCGGTGTAGAACCCCTGATTGTGCAAAAGTAGCCGTACCTTTTTATTGTAAACATAAAACCATTTACTTACGCATATATGTTATAGATAATGCGTAAGTTAATAATGTTATGTTGGAGTGTGGTTATGTTTCGAGCAAATGAAGAAGCTGAAAAACTCAAAGCTGAGGCAATCAATTACTTTCTTATTAAAGAGATCACACCATGGCGAAAGGATAATATCGACGCTATCTCTGAAACTGACAGGAAACGAGCTGAGGATGCTTTAAGCGTTATTTGCACGAAACTTGGGCCTGTAGTGTCTTCTTATCCTGAATGGCATCCAGTTATAGCGCTTGGCCGTGATAAGTCGATACCCTGTTACAGGGACACGCAGACGACGCCATCATTTCCGCGCCTTGATCATACGCGTTATATGGCTAACGGTATTATTACATGCCCCTATGGGGATACTGATGAGCTAATCGCTGCTGTAAAGCGTTCCTACTGGGATTTAATGCAATATCTGAGCAGTGATGACATGCGTTTTAGTAGCCTTTCCGGATGGTTGCGTATGGCATCGGACTCCATCGAGTTGCGGGCTTCTTATATCACTGACGAACTCATTACCGCGTTTAAAAATAGTGATTTTGACTACGATGGGAGCGATGTTCTTTCTGATGTATCGGGCTTGATCCCTCTGTATGCGAATACAGCAAAACCAGTGCTAATCTGGTGGAGCTGGAATAATCATGCCCTTGAATCTGATGGCACGATACCTCCTGCGGTGGCGGTTCCTTTAATGTTGTCCAGGACGCTGGCGGATCTGTCATATGCCCAGTTGTCAGAGTCATGGGAAAATATGCGTTACCTGCTTCTCGGGTCTCCTCATGGGGCAAGGTCGTCGCTACTTCTGAACCAGCTAACGGTTAAGCAGTTACGCACAATGTTCAATGGATTAATGGATTCCGGGGCTTTTGGGCCGAAAAAAGGATGAAGGACAAGCCGCTTTTTTTGAGTTTCGGGTGTTCAGTACCTCAACAATCAGGAGAATATATGGATTCTTTAACGAAATTTGCTCTGGATATTTTACGTGACCGAAACTTTTCCCGGCTGGATGAGGAGGTCAGGGAAGAAGTGCTGTCCCTGTTTATTGATGATCAGCGTAAACCATCAAAAGAGGGGCGGAGAACGCTGGCGCTTAATGCTGGCCTGCTGGCAAAGCAAATGGGGGAGCCCCGACTGGAGGTGCTTTCAATGGATGTACTTATGGCCTGTGACAAAGCGGAAGTACGTGAGGTTCTGGCACAAATTACAGACATTCTTCAGGGACAGGCTTAGCATTATTGCCTGAGCGAACGTTTTCCCGTTACTGTATTGCTGTGAAGGGATGGCTGACAGCCCTTATTAATCAAAAGGAAAGGTAATCATGAAAAAATCACTGCTTATTCTGGGCGTTCTGTCGCTTTCCATCAGCGGAATCTCTCAGGCTGCAGGTCAGATGAATGAAAAGGCTCTGCGGGAAAAGGCTGCTTTTGCGCTGGGGGTGACCCAGGATCGTGTCACGCTTGAACAATCTGATCGTACTCCTGAACCCAACAGTTATTTTTTTAATGCCCGTTATCAGGGGAAACTGTATCAGTGTTACGTTGGCACCATTCAGCAGCAGATCATGTCTGACGCCGTCTGTCGTCCAACCGATGGTTCAGATTTACCCCGTTAATGCAGGGAAGTCGGATGGCACCATCGCCAGAACAGCAAAAATTGCGACTGCCCCCGAACGTTCAGGTTCGCCGCCGGGGAAACACATACGTTATTTGTTATTGTAACAATGAGGTGGGTGGTGTGGTTGTCACCGAAACCCCATCCGGCGACACGCAGCTGCGCCCGTACGTTAAAGACCCTGTGGAACTGAACAAAGATATTGTGGCGCTGGTTGCTCAACAGATGGCTGATGCGTTGATTGAGCATGCCGGCAGGCAACCTGATGGTACCATTCCCTCACCACCGGCTCCCATTCCCGGCACGAAGCTCCTTGAGAACACCATGTTCCCCTGCTCCCGCTGCGGGCGAATTACTGCCCGGCTGGTTTTTGCCCCGGAGTGCGCGTCTGAGGCTGATATGCTCTCTCTGGGTGAACGTCTCCGGAATGACGTCAGGTATGCCCCCTACCCGGTCTGGCTGATTGGTGCGCCGGACAGTGAGGACGATAGCGTTGCCCGGCATCTGACGCTACAGCTGGCACCGGTCAGGGGCGAGGTATATCGGGAACATCCCGACAAGATGAACAGCCGACTGATGGAACTGGATGATAAACATCATTGCTGAAGGACAGCCCCCGGGCTGGTGATGATATGAGAAATATGGAAAAAACGGGTCACCTGGCATGGTGTGCTCTTATCGCCCTGCTGACAGCCAGGGAAGATGGCCTGGTTGAGTCTGAGTCGCAGGAAAACCTGTTTATCACCCGGTGGTTTGCGCAGGTGAAAAAACAGCGCCGTTTTTCACGTGACGTGGCCACCGATGTTGACTGGATCCTCAACCAGGGCCGTACGCTCGGCGTTCGTGCGCGGCTGCGCCATAAGCTGGATTATCTCTGGCGTAGCTGCACCGGCGAACTGTCTGAGCAGAACGACCTTTTTCGCCTGACCTACGCACTGGAGCTGGCGAAGCAGTACGACTGGGGGTATCACGTCCTCAGCGACAGTGAGTGGAGCGGTCGAAATAAGATTCTGCCATCGGCATCGGTGAACAGTATCTGTCTGCTGAAAAGCGCGCTGGATATCGGTTTTAATGATGACGGGACGCAGGTGCTACCTGTGCCTGCGAGAATTGGCGGGCGCGCCGAGGGGCTTAATGCGCTGCTGAAAAGCTGTGGCTGGGAGGCCGTCAGTAATGACGATCACTGGAAACTGGTGACCATCAGCGCTGGTTGACCAGCAAAGAACGGGTCGCGTGAATGCAACTCTTAAGGGGGCAGCTTGGATATCGATAATTATTTTACGCTAAGGCTGTTTTTTTAAGCTAATCTTGCTCGTCTATCTTGAACATCTTCACCGCGCATAACTTGTTTCTTTGTGTGCACTGTGCGTACCAGATAGAACTACATCTTCTTACTCAAGTAATTACTCCTAACTTCCGACAAGATGTACTATCTTCTTCAGAAAGTCCTTGCGGCAGTAAGAACTACATTACTTGACTTATCTACGTCAGATAATAGAATACTAATAACGGATGGTTACAGGGGTTCAGCAATGAATCGCATCCCGCAGCCGGAAACGGTTCGACCAGTTCGAAGCAAATGCGACCTGCCCTGTTTAGTCTTGATTATCTAATCAAACTAAATGGCTGAGGCCCCCGAAAGGGGGCCGCCACTTTCTCACCTGTTGTTAACTTCCTTCGGTCGTCCACTGTTTCTTGGCTTTTTTGCCGTATCCACAGCAACCTTAAATAAGCTAACTGGCTTTTGCGGGATGGGCTCGCCCGGTGCACCAGGTCCAGTACGAGCAAAAAATGCCGAAAGAACGTGTATACGCATCAAACGGTTCTCTTTGAAGAATGCAACGCAGATCTTGTATGGCTCAAGCTGGTTCGTAGCACTATTCATCATCTGAAGCGTGAAATACTTTTCTTCAGTGGTCTGATAGAGCATCAACGATGGAAGGTTGGGCAGAATGTGTTGCAGTTGCTTTGATGCTTCATACCGTTCAAGACAAACGGAGATCGACTCTCTCGCATCTTGATATTTAAAGGGGATGTTGTAAGGCGTACCGTCTTTAGTGAAGCAGTGCATGCCATAAGTTACGACAAACTTAAAATCTTGCGTCTTACCTTTGTAGGTAATCTCATGTGCATTCAAATGTGACAAAGAGTAACTCTGGCCGTTGTGAGTAAACGGCGCCCATTCCTGCACAGATTCAATATGGTACTTAGCCACTGTCATCCCCAGCTATTTTTTTTGAATTCTACCATAGTTTTTATCCGCTCAAGCTGAAGTGCTAATGCCGCAAGGTGTGGAGCTGTAATCCCACCAGTTACGCTGATTGTAGACAGGAAGCATCATTTGCTTATGTTTGGATAAATTTCGTCTATCTTGATATATAAGTTGCCAGTTTCGGCTGCCCGTCTGATTTTTTCTTCCATCAACATTCTGAAACTGATGTTATTTTTTAACATGAGAACAAGATCATAACCGCTGACACAGATGACCTTCTTTCCCCTCCCCCATGCATCCAGACCACTTTTTGTAAATCCAGCCCAACTGATAAATACGCCGCGAGCCCATGAAATTTTCTGATCCAGCTTGCCATGAAATGCATGGAGATCAGCGTTTCCTGTTTTAGTGCTATGCCACTTTGCTTCCACAAGATAGGTTTCATTATTTAACAGAAAACTGCCGTCAATCTGTTCGCCCTTCAACCTGAATGCGCCTTTAGGGGAAAGATAGAAAGCGGTAAATAGTTCGTTAAGCCATAATTCAAAGCTGTGACCCCGTTGGTGAGGCGGTTGGTTATGGAGGGTTTCCAGGCCTTTAAGAAAATAATTATTATCGATGCCGGTGGGGACGATCAATGCGGGTGTCTTGCCGGCTGCTGTAAGACTGTCTGCTCCCTGAATTTTGGATATCAATCTACCGTAGACAGCATCATCCTGAGCAGTGATCACGTTGTCAGGCATTGTTTTCCTGTATTCCCAGAGTCGAGTGACCACTCTAAGAACTGTTTCCCTGTCATCTTGCTTCAAAAGGCAACGCAACCGCTTCATTTTTGAGTCGCCATCTTTCCGATAGATGTCGTTGTCTATATCGATTGACAGCTCAGATTCGAAAAACTCGCGCATTGATTTGTTTGTGAAATTCAGAACATAGCCTGCATTATGTGGGTCTTCAAAAAGCTGGTTTATATTTTTGATATCACTTTCTGTAAATTTCATTCTTTATTACCGTAAATTGTAGCCTGCCCAGTCTGACTGTTTTTACAAACCCGAATAACAGTCATTTTGGAAACGCCTGCAAGACGCGCTGTCTCATTTAATGATTTACCGTTCAATAAACGTAATGTCCTTATAAGTTCATGCTTGGCCATGTCCGGCTGTCTCCCTGCATACTTACCCTCAAGCCTGGCCTTTTCAATGCCCTCTTTCTGGCGCCTTCGACGATCCTCATAGTCTTTGCGTGCTATAGCTGCAAGCATATCGAGCATCATCCCATTTACAGCCCTGAGCATGCTGCGTGTAAAGTTGTCTGAAGCAGCATGGGTAAGCGCTATATGGCTAGTTGGAAGATCTAGACTGATAACCGAAAGTTCTTTTTCAATTATCCGCCGTTTAAGTGTATCCCAGTCGGCATCACTCAGACGTGAAAGACGATCTACCTGCTCAATCAGAATTACATCACCTGATTCCATATCAGACAGCATCCGATTAAGTTCCGGACGGTCGAGCGATGCTCCAGATGCGTTTTCAACATACCAGCCAGCTATGCGTTGCCCATGATGAGCAGCAAACTCCTTCAGCCTGGTTTTTGCTCGAAGTGCATCCTGCTCAATTGTTGACGCGCGAAGATACGCATAAATGTACATTTTATCGCCTGTGGTTGCTTTTAAGTGGTATCATAATTGTGGGTAACATTTAAATGGTATCTTAGCAGGGTTTTAGATTCTAAGTCGCTAGCATCTTTTGGGGATACCCAATTGTTACAACCTGACGCGCCCGGTGGGCTTGTCCAACCCCTCCCCTGTTCAGAAACGAGTTCTGAACAGACTCACGGTTTGCGCTGCTGGTCAACAAAATAAAATACGATCACCTGAAATATTTTGTGGACACTTTTTCCGATAGTGCCGAAATGTCCAATATGGATAGCATTTTTTGTGCATTACAGAAGGGCCGCGACAAGTGGATTAAGATGGCAAACCTAATGCTGGGCAGAATTACCTGAGTGTCCAGATCGACGCGAAGAACGCACAAGAGGAAGGCAAAGAGACTTAAGTTGCACAATAGAACAAACACTCACAAGGAGTTTTAAATGGTTCTATTACTCGATGCGTTTCTGTCTGCCCCGCTTTTGTCCCAATGTGCTGCCACAGTATTTCTCTTGCTGCTGATATGGCTGAAAAAAATGGAATGAGTGACGAAAGACTTAATTCATGCCAACCTGGACAGAATGACAGTTACGTCCACGGCCGCCAGGGCTTATACTCATCTCACATGAATAATGGACGCTCTGATAATGAGTACCTTTTGGTTATGGGTAGATAAACTTCACTTGCTGCTAATAGTAGTTTGCATTCTGTTTGTTATTCTGCGGCCTGTTGCTTGTGCTATCTTCAGTGGAGTAATTGCCGGAGTCACGGTGATTGCTACTTACCAAACATTAAGCTCCTGGATTTTCGGTGGAGCTATGATAGTTTTTTTTGGTGGCATGACTCTAGTTCATCTATGTGAGAGAATCAGGTTTCGACGACGTAAATAACAGTGTAATAAGCGATGCAAGACTTTGTGCTACCAACAGAACTGGACAGAAAGTGCTGTATGTCCAATCTGCCTCGGATTTATACTGACAGCCATGAAAATCACAGCATGAGAAGGGACAGCAGATGGCGGTTGAGTGGGTGGAGGTGGCAGACAGTGCCGTTAAAATCGGGTTGGGCGCGTTAATCACCATTGCTGGCGGCTGGATCACACTGAAATTAACACACCGCCACGAAATAAGGAAAGAAGCAGCAGCGCAGAGGCTAAAAGATAAAGAAAAAAAGCAGAACGGTATGTGGAATTTCTTACCTTGTCTCAATCTCTCATGCAAACATATTTATATGTGCAGTGTGAAGCAAGTAATGATGATTATCTTGCATACCTGCGCATACATAATGAGATAACGATTACGTCAGGTTTAGTCATAAGGAAAGCGGCATTTAAACTCCAGTTTGATGTTTCCACTTTCATTTTATACAACAAAACACACGACATAGAACTTGTTACAGCACTGAGGGATGAGGCCAGAAACTCTGTTTCAGCGTTTCAGGCCATTGTGAACGAGGAAATCTGCAACGGAAAGTTTGGCGCAGCAAGCCAGTAGAGCTGGACAGAATCACCTGAACGTCCAATATGGTGCGGGAATTAAAGGTGTCATAACAGTAGAAAGGCCGCAGCAGCGGCCAGTCGGTTTTGGATTGAAAAAAAACTTCTATTTAATCATCTAAGCCACTAAAGTTTAAGTCATTAAGATAGTTTCGTATATCAATCTGTGATTTTTTACAGTAGTTTTTTAGCAATAACCATATATTTAGATCGTACTCGTTATGATCAAGGCAGTTTGTATATATAAGCATATCCACTTCATGATTTTCGTGTATGTTAACCTCAGAGATAAGCATGAGATTCTTAGCTATAATTTCATTAAAAGATTTGTGAATATCGCTATCATTTGTTTCACGACCAAATGCTCTACATACTTCAGCTACATCAACATATAATGAATCATTATCTATACGGTAAAGACCGTACGGGTGATTTGATCTTGCTATTCCACAAGCAAATACTTTCCTTGAGTACGGAGTTAATGATAAATACTTGGCAATAGATGAATTAAATGCATTTACGGCATCATTCATTTCATCTTCAGCCATTTTATAATTCTCTGGAAAAACAGTTTTGTACAGATTTTTTAGATTTGATACTTTTTGGAATGAGCTATCTATGGTGTAATCTTTTAAGCTTAATAATATTTTATTGGCAATTAGATCATCGGAGAAGATTTTTTCATGTTCTTCTTTCATCTTTTTTAATGATGAAACATCATATTTTACTGTGTCGTTTGTTTCAATATGATGCGGGTAACATAGTAACATTAAGTTATCAAAGCTGCGCCTATCTTCGTTCGACATCTTGTCATTAAATCGCTCCCCACCCGTATTGGCTGCTTCAATATGACAAACCTGGCCCACAAAATTGCCGGAGGGATCTATCATTGACTGACCGCATCCAGGGAAGCAACATAAATTACCAGATAGAGAAAACAATCTCCTTAGAACTTCCGGAAGTGGTTTTAATCTTTTTACTTCTTCTTTCATACGAATAACTCCTAAAAAGGCCTCTCAAATGGCCTAACAGTTTATCGATCAAATTCTGCTCTAGGCCACATATAGTTAATAATAACAAAAAGAACTGGACAGAATTACCTGAGTGTCCAATGACGCGCGAGAATTAAACGGGAAGCGTAAAAAGGCCACTTTGCGGCCTTAATCTTCTTATTCACGCATTATAATGACTCATAACTTGGTTCGCTATTCCCGTATAGCCTGGATAAATACGAGATTCACCATAGCCATGCTGAACAAGTTTTTCCTTTAAATGTTTCGCTTCAGAACAAGGAAGTGTGATTTTAATAAATATCTTTTCTTTGTTTTGATATTGAGATGGAAGCAGTTTATCTAATTTTAAATCAAGGGGGGTTCTGTCAACCTTTATCTGGCCTGCATTTATTTCTTTAAAATTAAATTTCGTAAGGATGTGAGTAAATAGCCCCTTTTGTGCTGCTAGATTTACATTATCAGAGTAGGGAGGTGTAACCACTTTGAAAGGGAAATCTTTATTTAAGTTGGAATATAAGGATATGGATTCGGCATTAAAACACCAAATTGCCAGATTACCTTCATCTTGGTTTACACCACTTGCCGCAAAATAGGCAGAAATAAATGGGTCGTACGACCAGTCAAGTAACCTAGTAGGGATACCATAATGTTGGGCAAGGGCAGTTGTTTCTAATAGATATGATGGTATCCAGTAATGTGTTCCGTTCATACTAAGTGAGAATGTTAAATCATACTTTGTCAAAAGAGATTCTCTTAGTCTCTCAGCGTTTGGTACTTTAAGTCCATGCTGATCAGATAGTTTGTAGAACTCCCTTAGCATCATGTATTCTGTTTGAATTTGATGCCACTCAAGATTTGAGTTTCTTCGCTCACCATCTTTTATTCTAGGGTACTGATTGTCTGAGATATACCGCTTATCTTCTCTTAGAATGGATGGTAATAATTCATATTCCTCTCTTGAGTGCCCTCTGAAAACATAACCTCTAAGATCATTATTCCAACTACAAAGAAAATTTAAAAAATCATTTGCGCTTAGAAAGTGTTTATATTCAGTTATCATTCCTATTCCTTTGAATCGTGTAGATATAATAGATATATATTACCAAGCGAGATTACTATTCTCCAGATGAAATGGACAGAATAACCTCCCTGTCCAGGTGGTGCGGGAATGAAACAGGAAGCGGCCAGAGTCCGCTGCTGATCTGCCCGGACACGTCGACCGGAGCGCGGAATCTTGTTCAAATTATCTGGCTCGGTCGTAGCCGTTCCGGATGTTGGTCATCAGCTGCAGCTCAACGCCGATGCGAACATAATTTGGTTTTTTACAGTGAGTTAGGTTATTTTCATTACGAAAATTATCGGTGAATTTTTTTGATGGAAGCAGTCACGGCGGTGCGCTACGTGAATTCTGCGATTTTCGCAGGGGTGAAGGACGAAAGAATCTACGAGAAACGTCAGAAAAAAAGACCGCTGACACGACCTTTCTTTCTTGAGTTCCTGAAATTAGCTTGCGGTTTTTTTAAAAAAATAGCTGTTCCTCATTCCAGCGTTCAGGAAATCCCATTGAAGCATAGAATAATTTAGATACCGGATATTCTTCGAATAGTGCTTGAACTTCTTCCCCAAATTTCTCAAAACCAAATGCACTCAACATTTTCTGAATAACGGCAAGTGAGGTATATATCCGATTAAGTTGATCTCGGTTTGTTACATTTGTTTTCACTAGCGGAATGTCTGGGTTAAGTAAGTTCTTCACCAGCTTAGGTGCTCGTCTGTTTCTGTTAAATAAACGAGTGTGATGACAGCAATCATTACGTACTGTATGGATGACAGTTAACCAGTCCAAAAGAGTTACATAGTCTTTTGCCCCCGCAATTCTCGATGCATATCTATCCAGTTTCAAACTTGCGATAGAATGAGGATTAAAGGCTTCTAACAGGCTTTTCAGATTACCGAAGGTTAACAACTCAATTGACACCCATCCTGGAGGCAACCCCCGGTGAAACGGACAATATTCGTTAAAGTATTTTGACCTATAATGTTCTGCAAATTCTTCTTTTGATTTTCTGAATGACATGCTTACACTGGAAACAGTTCTGATATGATTATCACTATGATTAAATAGGGATGAATCTAGATACCAAAACGAATTTTGATTTTTTCCAGTAACCCAGTAATCAAAAGAACTGCGCACGGCAATTTCAATTTTTTGTATCAATTTAAAAACCAGCAGCCGTAACCCCTGATCAAACAGATATAGCTCATGCGCTTTATCAAAAGTTGCCTCTGGATAATATCTGCGGGTAGCCTCGTCACGAAAAGGAATCAGATAGGCTTTAAATCGGTAGTAACTACATCTCTCAAGTACCTTTCGCGCATTGTCAACATCAGCGATAGTTAAACCATCTCGTTGCAGTTTCTGACACAAATCAGAGCTTGACTGGTAAGGTTTTTGGTATGGAATGAGATCTGACAATTCAACAATCCTATCGAAAAGCCAAAAAAAAAGCCTCCACTCTTACGACTTGAAGTCTGGAGGAAGCTGTTGTTACGGAGAACAATACTATACTATTGTTCTTCTTTTTTAACAAAAAGTGCTATCCAGCATAGGGACTAGGGGCGATAAGGAGGTATGTTGTGAGGTTATCCCATAAGTGCTTCACCTGCTAGAAATTTGTTAGCTGTGTTTTATTGTCAGGCCGGAAGATACGCAGTAGATGATGGGCGTTGCATCATAAAAAATAACTCTGGGTGGCTTATTGTCGATGCTAATGGCGCTCATGATTTTGGACCTGTCCCCACATTAGCGGCAGCTAAGGAATATGTTGAGTCTGGTACTGTTCCGCTAAGGCAGCACAATTTCTCTACATCTCATGGTCGAAGACAAAGTAAAAAAGAGTTTAATGCGTATTTGGCATCTGAAGCTAAAAATGGCAATCCAATGCCAGCCATTCTTTGGGTAATTGTCCTTTGCATCATCTGCGGTATTGTAGTGGCAGTTCGAGGTTATTAATCAGGACCACTGGCATGACCTTTCTGAAAACCCCAATGTGCTAGGCTGACGTGCCCGTCGGGCATGTCTAATCCTTCACCTGCTCAGATGCAAGCTATGAACAGGCGCTGTGCGTCAACAAAATCAAATATGATCACCAGAAATACTCAATATGTGATTTCGCATGCGAAAACTATTGAGTATCATTATTGATACTCAATGTTTTTTCTGTATACTGTTTGTGTCGTCCTGAAAGCACGACAATCAACGCAGAGGCAGATAGCTGCTTCTGCATCTGGCGAAACGCCTGACTCATAGGAGTGTGTATGAAATACCGTAATCATCTCATTACATTACTGAAATGCTCTCTCAAGTCGTGCCGCCCCTTCTCAAACATTTCGCATGCGAAATCTTAAGGACAGATCCATGACCCTGAAAATTGGACCCATCGGAAAACTCATCGTTGTATGCAGCCAGAAGGGCGGAATCGTTAAATCGCAGTCATCCAGTGAAATTGCACATGACCTTCGTAGTGCTGGCTTTCGTGTGCTTGAAATTGATATGGACTGGACAACTGGTCTGACGGAGAGGGCTTTCCCCGATGACTTACCTTATGAAATTGAACGTGAACCTTTAAGTAACAGTTTTACTCCTGGCGAGGCGAACACATATCAGCTTTTCTTCCCGGATACAGAGGTTCGACCCATTGAACTTCCCGGCGGGCGCTTCTTTATTGGTGCTACCAGTGAACTAAATGAAATTAACTATCGCAACAGCGATTGCATGTTCGACTTCAGGGACCGTATTGAAGAACTGAAGAAGCAGTTTGATTTTATTATTGCCGATTCAGCACCATCATATTCGAATGTCATGATCGCAGCTCATATGTCAGCTGATTACCTTCTGATCCCTACTCTGCTGGAGAAACAGGCCCGTAATGCAGTAGGTAAACAGCTTGCCTATATGCAGAAAATTAAGCGGAACTATAACCCTTCTCTCCAGTTTATGGGGACGTATGTGACCCAGACGCAGGTGAAAAATTATAAAAAGCCGCTCAAAGAAGGGTATCTGGGGCCTATTGATACACTGAACCTGAATCTCCTCATCGAGATCCTTCAGGGTAAGGCGCGGCTACCAGATATGGTTAGGCGAAACTCGAGTTCGTACTGCTCGAAAACGTGGTGATACCCATATTGATATTTATGTTGGTAAACCACCGCGGGAAAGAAAAGAACGCATCATCGGCCAGCTCATTGAAAACCTGCAGCAGTCTGGTTTGAAACCATTAGCGACTGCAAAATCGTTTTATGAGCTCAAGCATAAGTTCAACATGACAGGTGAGCAGATCGCAAAAACGATGGGAAAACCTACCTCGTTTGTCAGTAAACACCTTCGTCTCATTGATGCACCAGAAAATGTTACTGCCCTTCTTCGGGATAAAGTTACATCCGATGTCGATCTGGCATACACATTGATTCAGGTAAATGAAAACTCCCCCGAAGAAGCCGAGAAGCTCGTCGCAGCTGCGAGGGAGTCAGGTATTTCACGCGCGCAGGTTAAAGCTGTTCTTGATGAAGTAAAGAACAAAGGCAAAGATAAGATTTCGCATGCGAAATCTAAGGCTCAGAACAAAAAGCCTGCCAGGCCTGTAGACAGCAATTCAGGTGTAAAACCCTGGCAGGTCGTTGTCGACATAGACGGTCAGCAAGGGACCATAATGACTGACCGCGCGCCAGACGCAGAGGGATATGTGTGGGTGAAACTGGAAATTGGTGAAATTTCAGTTGAGGCATCTGAACTCCGTGTTAAAGGGATGCGATCTCAGTAATGAAATCTACTCCATTCACCGAAATGGCCACGGAATTCCGTGGCCAAATTGTCCGCCTCTGGGCGCTTCAGTATCCCGGAACTCAATCCGAAGCTGCTGCCGCACTAACAGAAGCGGCTATCAAACTTGGGTACGTAACAAGAAGCAGGCCTGTACCCGGAGCAGCATTAACCACATGGTCCTTGAGCCCGGCAGAAACTCCGTTATGGGCGGCTCAGACGGCATTAACGTTGATGTTCGGCGCCGGCTGGAAGCCAGAAAGTAACCAGGACTGGTGTGGAATGTCGGCGCTTATATTCAGATCTAATCGTACACTTCCACTTGAGCAGCTCGTCGCTTCCTTGCCTGAGAACATAGATAGGCGAACCGCTACCGGATGGCTCGTGGCTGCAATCGAAGAGGACGCCCATTACCGTTATAACAGGAAACCCAGATGACCTTTCAGGAGCTTGATGCTTGTATCGCAGGTTCTGGCCGTCGTTCTATAGCTTCAGCGTTGATCGCTTTTATTCTTGATGCGCTTGATGACGGACAGGACGGAGTTGATCTTGATAACTTCCAGGGCCACACACACTTCGTTCGCAATAATGTAACTACGGTAGCCAGCTATCTGCAGTTGCATGGGATTATTCAGGTACTGTATTACCGTGATGGTGCTGCAGAACGTCAGTATGAGTCCGTTAATAATTACGGGCGGTGGGCGAAGCAGCACTATCGGCCCTCTCAGGCACTCATACAGCTGCACAGGCGTGATTAATTCATAAGATTTCGCATGCGAAATCTTTAAGTGTCCGATCACCTTATGATGGCCATCGGTAGTTCGTTCCACCTGGTCGTATATGCAGGAGAAAGCATTTCTCGTTTCATTTGCCACTCAGGTGCGATGCCTCGTCCCGCAAACCACACTTTCCCCAGACCGGAATGGTTAATGCCGTCCACGACTTTCATCAGCTGGTTACTGTTGCTCCGGGGCTGAGTATCATCGAAGAGGTTCAGCTGCGAAACCCCGGTAGGAGTGAAATCATTGAGCATGCAACCTGCTTTTGCATATAGATGGCCATTCACCCAGATCCGATCCAGTGCTTTCACCGCTGCGGCTATGATGTCCCTGGTATCCTGCGAGGGAGTCATCAGCTTTTCACTGGCCACATTCCCGTAATACGGTTCGTTCACAGCGAACGGTGACGTCTTCACAAAAACGGCAATATGCCTGCAGAACTGACGCTCGCCGCGCAGCTTTTCAGCTGCACGCTCAGCGTACTGACAAACTGCCTGGCGCATGGCTTCATACGTCATGACACGCTCCCCAAAGGATCGGCTACAGATAATCTGCTGTTTTGGCGGAGGCGCTTCTTCAAGCGAAATACAGCTTTCTCCGTTGAGTTCCCGAACGGTTCTCTCCAGCACAATGCTGAAATTTTTCCTGATAAATACAGGGTTCGCGCGCGCCAGCTGCAGTGCGGTAGTGATGCCCATCGTATTAAGCTTTATTGAGATCCTGCGACCTACTCCCCAGATTTCTTCCACCGGCTGTAGTGAGAGCAGTTTCTCCGTTCGCTTTGGATTGCCTGAAGTCAGAGCAAGTACGCCACCAAACTGCCGCCATTCCTTAGACGCCCATTGCGCGCTTTTAGCCAGCGTTTTGGTCGGCCCCATCCCGACGCCGATTGTCAGCCCTGTACCGGAGCGCACATGCTCGCGCAGCTGCCGGCCGAAGTCCTCATAATCAATGCAGCTGTCTATACCGCGGATACCCAGAAACATTTCGTCAATACTGTACTGCTCCACGCGCGGCGACAGTTCCTCAAGATGAGACATTACCCTGTTCGACATAGACGCATAGAGCTCGTAATTGCTCGAGAACGTGATGACCGGCTCCGGGAATTGTGCCGTCTTCAGCTGGAACCAGGGGACGCCCATTTTAACACCCAGCCGTTTCGCTTCGGCACTGCGCGCGATGACGCAACCATCATTATTACTGAGTACCACAACGGGCCTGTTACGCAGGTCAGGACGAAACACCTTTTCACAGCTCGCATAGAACGAATTCACATCGGCGAGCGCAAACATCATTTAGTACCCCGTGTCTTATGTATAAATGCCATCACCACGCCGAATATCTGCAGTTCCTCCGGGTAGAGGGTGGGGTAGGCGGAATTCATCGGCAGCAGGGCGATACGGGGTTTAAGCTGCAGGCGTTTAACGGTGAACTCGCCATCTGTTTCCGCGATGACAATATCCCCCTGCATGGGTTTTTCAGCTTTGTCGACAACCATTAAATCGCCGGAGTGCAGGCCCATATCTTTCATCGAGTCGCCAATGGCCCGGACAAAGTAGGTCGCGCTGGGGCGACGGATACAGTAGGCATTCAGATCCAGTTCGTCTTCGGTATAGTCTGCGGCCGGTGACGGAAAACCTGCCGGACAGCGCTCTGTGAAAAGTGGTGCGGTGGACAGTGCTGGTTCAGATGCGGGAGTGACAAAAAGGATCATGGCATACCTCTTAAAATACCTGTTTTTATATACAGTATTATTTAAGATATTTCCCGTCCTGCAAGGAGAATTTTACCGGCTCCTGCCAGGTCATTGTTCTGGCGGATAAAACAGGCTCTGGGTTATCCACAGAAACGGTGCATAACCCTGTGAGTGGATGTCGGGAACCGACCGCACATTGTGTTTCTCCGCTGTGGATCTGTAATCAGGGTTCGCTTCAGTTCTGAATATAGGCCGTATTTGAGGTTCCTGCCATCGTGTGGCCGCCGTGCCGCTACTGTAGCCGGGCCGCTTCGAATGCAAGGGTTCGCTACGCCGGTGTCCTCACCCGGTCGCAGTTAATTTCAAAGGCATTACCCGCTGTCTTCCCGTCGTTTTCCGTCTCAATTTTCGCCGTCAAACCGTCCAGCCAGCGTCTGCTTTTTCACTGCGCTGCGGCTTGCGGCACCGCCCCTGCATTCTCCGCTTTTCGCCCGGCTGTCGTATCGGCCCGGCGTAACTGGCGCCGCATTTGAGAAAGGAGAACTACCATGTCCAGATTTATCCAGGGTAATTGCGTCCATATCATGTCCGGCTTTCCGGATAATGCTGTCGATTTCATTCTGACCGACCCGCCATATCTCGTCGGTTTTCGTGACCGTCAGGGGCGTACCATCGCCGGCGATAAAACAGATGAATGGCTGCAACCCGCCTGCCATGAGATGTATCGCGTGCTGAAAAAAGACGCGCTGATGGTGAGCTTCTACGGCTGGAACCGCGTCGATCGCTTTATGGCCGCCTGGAAAAATGCTGGATTCAGCGTTGTCGGCCACCTGGTATTTACCAAAACCTACACATCGAAGGCCGCATATGTGGGCTATCGCCACGAATGCGCCTACATCCTTGCAAAAGGCCGTCCACGTCTGCCACAAAATCCGCTGCCGGACGTACTGGGCTGGAAATACAGCGGCAACCGCCACCACCCGACCGAAAAACCCGTAACCAGCCTGCAACCGCTGATTGAGTCCTTCACACATCCCGGCGCAATTGTGCTCGACCCCTTTGCCGGCAGCGGCTCCACCTGCGTGGCCGCCCTCCAGGCTGGCCGTCGCTACATCGGTATTGAACTGCTGGATCAGTATCACCAGGCCGGACAGCAACGTCTGGCCGCCGTCCGGCGCGCCATGCAGTACCCGGCCGCTAACGACGAGTTCCCGGAGGCCGCGTAATGAACTATGCAGGACACGAAAAACTCCGCGCAGAAGTGGCGGAAGTCGCCAACAACATGTGTGACCTGCGGGCGACGCTGAACGGGATGGAGCACCGCTATCGCTTTGACTCCGATGTGCTGGCCGAACGCCTGACCCGTCAGACCCTTTTTCGCATCAATGCCCTGTTTATGGCGGCGTACAACGAAATTCTTGAGCTGGATGCCTGCTTTAAGGACTAAGGAGAAAAACATGTACGGAACCTGTAAAACCCTCTGCCGCTTGTTGCGTGAGCAGTATCCCGCAGAAACCCCTTTGAACCTCATTGTCTGGTCCCCGGCGGATATCGAAACGCTGGCCGACGGAATGGAATATGCCGTTTCGAAACAGGACACAAGGGCGGTACTGGCGCGTATGGACGCCATACCGGAAGAACAACGGCTTGAGTCGGGCGTGTCTGCCAGTGCGGTGATGGATCTGATTGAACAGGTGAAACAGGCCGTTCCGGCGGTAATGGTGCCGGCTGACCTGCTAGAAACCCTGCTGATAACCGCTGAACAGGCGTTGTGGCACAGAGAATGGTCCGCCCGGGATGAGAACCATCCGGTGCCGGAAAGCGTGACCCGTCGCCTGGCTGATGCGGCGAAAGTTCGCGCCTTAATGAAAAACTGAAATCTACACGCCGCCCGGGCGGCGTGTACTGACCCCGTTCAGAGGAACCCACTATGCAGGAAATCACCACGTTAACCGCCCTTATCATGCGCCGTGCGCGCGATTTGATTGCTGATTATGGATGGCCTGACCATACCGATGTTGATCAGCGTGATCCGGTCAATAAACCGGGATGGATAAGTATTTATGTCCGTCTGGATGCGGCAAATATTGCTCATCTGCTTCCTTTGCTTTGTACCGGTGACGTACCCGCAGAGCTGCAAAGTGCCATGACAAAAATAGCCGGGACGCCAGCGCAGATTATTTTATCCGGCAGCCGTTATGCCGACGCGCCGCAGCTTCCGGAGAACGGAACACAGATAGCGTTCCCCTGGGCCGGGGAATGGCTGACGGAGCCGGAGATTCAGGCTGTAACGGATTGCCTGTCCCGCGCCGTGCGGGATGTCTCCCGGCAGGTATGGGAGGATGCGCGCCGGATAAAGGCGGCGCTGACCACGCGCGGGGAAACGCTGTTTTATCGCCAGACCCGAAATTTCCGTCTGGTTGTGAAGGAAAATGATATGCCCTGCTGGCTGGACGATGATGACAATTTGCCGATGGTGCTCGATGCCATCCTGAACAAAGGGGCACGCTACAGCAGCGTCGAGTTCTTTGTTATCAGCGACAAAGTTGATCAAATCCTGGCATGTGGCCAGATGTGCGATGTGCTGCGTATTCCGGGCGAGCCTCCGCGCCGGTGGATGGATTTAACCCTGTTACATGAGGTCATGGCAGAAGCGCGTGCAGAAATCAGTCTTGTCCGCAATGCCCTGACAGCAATCCGGACAGTGTAGCGAACAGCAGGGGGCGGCGGCCCCCTGAATCTACCACGAAGGATAAGGATGTCGCCGGCTCCGCTTCTACGGCTCTTCCTCCACGTTGTTCCGGCTTCGCGGTGAGTAACGTCCCGTACGGCCTGCGGCAAACGCCGTGCCTCTACTATAGTCGGGCCGCGGCTGATGCAAGGGAAGCGTAAACGCCGTCACCTTCACCCGGTCGCAGTGTATTTCAAAGGCATTATCCGCCGTCTTCCCGTCGTTTTCCGGCTCATTTTTCGCCGTCAAACCGTCCAGCCTGCTCCTGCTTTTTTACTGCGCTGCGGCTTCGGTGACGCCCTTGCATCCTCCGCTTTTCGCCCGACTGTCGTGTCAGCACGGCGTAAGCCGGAACTCAGACAACATCGACTATGGAGGATTTTTTATGAGCACTACGACCACCACACCGGCTGTTTACGTGGGTACGTATCACAAATACAACTGCGGCAGCATTTTCGGCAAATGGTTTGACCTGACGGAATTTGACGGCAGGGAGGATTTTTACGAGGCCTGTAAGGCCCTTCACGCCGATGAATGGGATGCTGAATTTATGTTCCAGGACTGGGAGGGCATCCCATCAAAGTTTGCTTCTGAATCCTCCATTGACTGGGATTTTATCGCCGCTTACAAGCGTGCCGAAGAAGAGGGCAGGGAAGCCGCTTTTATCGCCTGGGCGGAGTATACCGGCGAATGTGACTATGACGCGTTTGATGATGCGTACCGCGGCGAGGCGGAAAGCGAGGAAGACTATGCGCGGGATATGGTGGAGGACAACGGCCTGTTAAATGAGGTGCCGGAGCCGTTGCGCAGCTATTTCGATTTTGAAGCCTGGGCGCGTGACCTGTTCAGCAGCGGTTATGTATTCCATGACGGCCATGTCTTTAGCAACTGATTTTCCCCGGCAGGCGGTTTAGCCGCCTGTCAGCCCGCGCGCTAAACCCTGGCAGGCTCTGCCTGCAAATACAACTGCGGCAGCATTTTCGGCAAATGGTTTGACCTGACGGAATTTGACGGCAGGGAGGATTTTTACGAGGCCTGTAAGGCCCTTCACGCCGATGAATGGGATGCTGAATTTATGTTCCAGGACTGGGAGGGCATCCCATCAAAGTTTGCTTCTGAATCCTCCATTGACTGGGATTTTATCGCCGCTTACAAGCGTGCCGAAGAAGAGGGCAGGGAAGCCGCTTTTATCGCCTGGGCGGAGTATACCGGCGAATGTGACTATGACGCGTTTGATGATGCGTACCGCGGCGAGGCGGAAAGCGAGGAAGACTATGCGCGGGATATGGTGGAGGACAACGGCCTGTTAAATGAGGTGCCGGAGCCGTTGCGCAGCTATTTCGATTTTGAAGCCTGGGCGCGTGACCTGTTCAGCAGCGGTTATGTATTCCATGACGGCCATGTCTTTAGCAACTGATTTTCCCCGGCAGGCGGTTTAGCCGCCTGTCAGCCCGCGCGCTAAACCCTGGCAGGCTCTGCCTGCCGGCGAAGTTCGCCGCGCCTGCAGCGCCGCGCATCTCCGCCAGTGCCTGATGCTCCTGTGGTGCCAGGGTATGAATATTGGTGTGCTGCAGCGGGTCGGCGATATTTCTGTTCTGGCGATAATGCCTGCGTTGCTGTTGCCAATAGTGGCCATACCGGTGGCGTACTGGCTGATATAGCTGTTCTGTCGGTTTTTCTTCCTGTTGTGTCTGCCTGTGGGCGACTTCCCTGGCGGGAACCGGCGCTGTCGTAAACGGAGCCGGTAAACCGTCTCCGCCCTGCCGGGCTTCCATCGCACTGTCGCAGGTTCAACATCACGCTTGCGGCATCCGTTAACGGATGCGCCGCTCTCACCAGCCCGGCGGTAATGCTGCCGGGCCTCTTCGGGGCAACGCCGTTTCGCGCCCGCGCGTTCCGTCGTTGCGGCGGGTTCCTGCTCATTCCCTGCCTGGTTTTTTCACCCTTTTGAGTCCTTTCGCCGGGGCTGAGACAAGCACAGCCGCTGTCAGCTGTCCAGGGTAAATGGCACGCGGTAAACCGCGCCCCGGACGGAGGAGCAACATGAGCGAGGCGCTGGCGGTTTTACCCGACGACACCTTTATCCGCGAACAGGCTGAGGCCGTTGCGGCGCAGTACACCAACGTGGCAATTGAGGACGATCAGGGTACACATTTTCGTCTGGTCGTTCGTCAGAACAGCGTAATGGTCTGGCGCGCGTGGAATTTTGAAGCGGATGCCGGGAAATGGCTCAACCGTTACATCGAACGTTACGGTATTCGTAAACAGCAGTAAATAAGAAGGTGCCCTGCCGGAGCGGTAACTCCGCAGGGCCGGACAATCATCAATCAGTGAGGTATCAACTATGTCAGTAACCGATGTTAAAGCAAAAGCACCCAAAAAAGCGAGCAGCAAAAAAATTACGAAGGCACAGGAGGCTGCCCTGAAGATCGCCCTTGAGGCCGCTGCGGTCGAGTACGTTCCGCTGTCCGATCTCGTTAAATCCCCGCTGAACGTGCGCACCATCCCCTATTCCGTGGACAGCGTTCGCGGTCTGGCCGACTCCATCGAGACGCTCGGACTGCTGCAGAACCTGATTGTTCACACCCTCGCGGACGGACAATCCGGCGTGGCCGCAGGTGGCCGCCGATTGACTGCCTTGCAACTGCTGGCGCAGGAAGGGCGTCTCGCTGCTGACCATACCGTTATGGTGAAGCGTGTTTCCGACGACATTGCCGCCCTTGCCTCCGTCGCCGAGAACGAGCAGCGCGCCGCCATGCATCCCGCCGAGCAGATTGCAGGTTTCCGTACGCTGGCAGGGCAGGGCAAAACTCCCGCACAGATTGGCGACGCCCTCGGCTTCGGCTCCCGCCACGTGCAGCGCATGCTGAAGCTGGCAAACCTCGCCCCGTCACTGATGGATAAGCTCGCGCAGGACGAACTGACCGTTGAGCAGTGTCAGGCGCTCTGTCTCGAGGACGATCCTGCCCGTCAGGTTGAGGTATTTGAAAGCGTGAAGGCCAGCTGGTCGAACGCGCCCGCACACCTGATTAAACGCGCCATTACCGAAACCGAGATGCGCACCGACAACGCCAAATTCCGGTTTATCGGGCGCGAAGCGTATGAGGCGGCGGGGGGGGACGTTCGTGAAGATCTGTTCAGCCAGGACGAGGGCGACGGCACGGCAGACAGCGTGCTGGTTGAGCGTCTGGTGCAGGAGAAGCTGGAGCGTATCGCCCTAGACATTCAGCAACGTGAGGGCTGGGCATGGAGTCGCGGACGCGCAGCCCGCATCTGGTACCACGGCGAAGACGGTAAGGAGTTCGCTCAGCCTGTTGAACCCGATCCGGTGTATACCCCTGAGCAGCAGCAGCGTCTTGATGCGCTGCGGGAGCAGTACGATACATATGACAGCGTTTGCGACGAGTCGGATGCGATCGAAGCGGACATCCTCGCCATTCAGGCGGCGGCAGAAGTCAGCGCGTGGACTGACGACATGAAGTCAGGCGCGGGGGTGATGGTCAGCCTGTACGAAGGACAGGTGTACGTGCAGCGCGGAGTTCGCCTGAAAGCAGATATGCCGGAAGAAACCGAAACCAGCAGCGTAACGGTGCCGTTCACCTCACGCCAGCCCGACGCCGCAGAGGGGATCAGTGTTCCGCTGCTCACGAAAATGACCTCCGAGCGTACGCTGGCAGTACAGGCGGCGCTGATGCAGCAGCCCGAAAAGGCGGTGGCGCTGATGGTCTGGCGCATGTGTACCTGCGTCTTCTCGGGCTGTCTGACCACGGCGCACCCGTTCCGTATCAGCCTCACCGTGTCTCACGGCAGCCTGACGGAGAACGCCCCGTCCGGTAAGGATGGCGCAGCGTTTGAGATGCTCATGACCGAACGGGCAAGGCTGAAAGCCCTGCTGCCGGAAGGGTGGGAGAAGGACTTCACCACCTTCTTTGCCCTTGACGGCGGTGTTCTGATGTCGCTGATGGCCTTCTGCACGGCCTGTTCCGTTGACGGGGTACAGACCCGCGATATGGGGCACACCTCGCGCAGTACCCTCGATACGGTCGAGGCGGCAATCGGGTTCCATCTGCGCGACTGGTGGCAGCCGACGAAGGACAACTACTTCGGCAGCCTGAAACATCCGCAGATTGTGGCCTCCCTGAAAGAGGCGGGGCTGACGGGCGCGGCGGGTGACGCGGAGAAGATGAAGAAGGGCGACGCTGCAGCACATGCGGAGCACTTCATGCAGCACACCCGCTGGGTTCCTGCCTGGCTGAAAGGACCGGAGCCAGCGGGTAAGACCGATGCTGACGACGCGGTTTCAGATACCGACAGCACTGGCAACGACACCACCAACACGGCACACGCCGCCTGATAACGGAGCGCCGCCCTGCGGGGCGGCGATAAGGAGATACCCATGCGTACTATTCTGACCCCCGATGTACTGAAAACGATGTCCTGTGATGAGTTTGAGGACTGGCGGGACAGCGGCGAGGACTTTCGCCGCGAACTGACCCACGCCGTTATGCGTGACCTGTCCTGCCCTGAAAACTGGGACATAAACGGCGAGTACCGCAGCGAGTTCGGCGGCTTCTTCCCCGTGCAGGTGCGCTTTACACCCTCGCACGGCAACTACCATATTGCCGTGTGCAGTCCAGGTGCCATCAGTCCGGCGTGGATGGTAGTGTTCGTTCCCGCCAGCGGTCGCCCGTTCTCCGTCATTCGTACCCTGAGCGGCTACCAGCCGGAGCTTGTCAGCCACACCGTCAGCCTGACGGCGCGTCTCGATGCGGACGGATACAGTCAGGCCAGCATCATCAGTATTCTGGCAGCGGAGGGCGCGGCATGATACCTGCAAACCTGTCACTGGTTCCCTTCAGCCCTGAGCGACGCGCCGCGATGGAGGCCATCGCGGAGGTTGAACGCCGGCGGTCGCGCGGCGCGGTGTCCACGGTGTATCCGTATGCCAGCGCCTTTTTCCGGCGGCTCACGGGCAGCACGCGCATCACTATCAGGGAAATCCATCATTTTGCGCCGGTGCTGACGGCGCGGGAGCTGCGGGGCAGCAGGGACAGCTGGCTCAGTGCCATCGATGCGCTGATTGAAAGTCGCGGGACGCGTTGCTGGCTGCCGCTTCCCGTTGGTGCGGGTCAGCGCCTCTTTCCGGAGGTGGCCTTTCAGCAGACCGAGCGGGTTCGCTGTCAGGACGCCCTGCGGGATGAAAAATACACCCGACAGCGTCACAAAGAACGGTGCCAGCGTGAGCAGGCGTACCAGGCGCTGGCGGGGCAGGCGGAGATTGAGCTGGCATTCCATACGCCGGAAACGGTCAGCAGCTGGAGCGCACGCTGGTCGGGGACTGAACTGCGCCAGTACGACCTGGAAGAGATGTTCTGGCGCTGGAGCGAGCGTTTCCCGTCACTGGAGCCAATGGAGCGCTGGACGATGGAGAGTCAGCCTTTCTGGACTGTGATGGCTGAAACGAATGCGCTGGCAAGGGAAAGTCCGGGATCTGTCCGGCAGCTGGAGCGCTGGATGGTACCCAACAAGCTGACAGCGCGGAGTCAGGTATGAAGTGGCGTTACTCGCTGCGCTGGAAGCGTCCCGGTCCCTGTCCCGGTGAACCTGAACTGGCGTCAGAAGTGGTGGAGGCAGGGAAGCCCGCCCCTGAGTCCGTGATGTCACTGTGGGTGGCCGGAGCCGGATATGCTGTCTGCGTTGATTTTCTGTGTGACAGACAGATCAGACGCTGGACCGACGAGCGTAAGGCGGCCATCCGCCGACGGAATCTGGCGCGTCGTGTTAACAGAATTGCGCCGCTGTTTGCTGATGAACTCATCGGGCGGGAACTGACGGCGCGACCGGACTATTATCGAGGAAAGTCTCACCGGTGAGTTTTGTTATTATCTCCTTCAAATCTTCGGGTCTGCAGGGGCCGGAGAGCAGTAGTAGTCTGCAGCCATAAAAGGAGGCTGATTCTGAATAAAGGACTGACATTATCGGCGTTGATTGCCATGACGCCAGAGGATTAT
>JZSA01007329.1:0-13879 GCA_000956155.1 Cotesia vestalis
ATATATATATATATATTTATTGAGACGTTATTTTATCGACCGAAGTCTATTAAAATGAACGTCACTTGCGCCAACGGATTTTTTGTGATTTTAAGTTCATATTTCAAGGCTAAATTTTATAGAAAATAATTTTGAGGATTAAAGATTATAGTTTTGTGAGTTAAGTCTGAGTGTTGATGAAGAGTTAAGAGGCGCTACAGTCTTAAAGTGAATTTAGAGAGTTGAAGTTACAGTTACAATTTTGGAATTTTCGAGAGTAGAGTCAGTTTTTAGAGTCAAGTTTTTTGGAAAATATTAACGTCGAGTCATTTAAAGGTTTTACTGAGTTATTTTGAGTTTTGAGTTTTGGGTTGCAGAGTACCTGGGTAAGTCAGCGTTACCGTGGAGCGGGACTATCAGTCCTCCGGTTTCGTTTGATGCTAGTCGCCAGTCTAACCCTTTGAGACTTCCAGGTGGAATGTCTAGGTCTGGCTGGGATGCCAACGCTTCAATGTAGAGGAACATGACGAGAGCATATGGGATCAGTTTAAATTACGTTTACATTTTACGTTAAGTTTTAGTTAAGGTTTAAGATACGTTTTTGTTATTTTGATTTTTGAGTTTAACTTACGTTTTGAGTTATGTTTTTGGTTTCGATCCCAGCCGTAGTCAGTTCCTGGAAAGCATCGACCAAAGGAATGTCCGTACTCAGAACTTTGGTTGTTTGATTAGGGATTAAAATATTTGGGGATTAATTGAGTATAGAAGTTTCAGTTTGTGAGTGAGTCACATTTAAAAACAGCTGAGTTTTGGACTCCATAGAGTTCAGTCGCAACAGTCAAGTTGGCGAGTTGCCTCTGATCACTTCAGGTGATCGGACGTGCGTACCGTTGCAGCTACAGGTTAAGATTTTAGTCTTTTGCGTTCTATTTTGAGCTACAGATATGACTACAGAGTTTATGAAGTTTGTTTGAAATAATATAAAAAGTTAGTCAGCATCGGCATTATTTATATGAAATATGAGATTATTTTATTTATTGTAATTTGAGCGTTAACAATTAAATTTTTGGTCTTGAGATATTAGATAGTCTGGTTTATAGTAAATTTTTGTATTGTAAATAATTTAGAGTTCCATTGACAGATTTAGTTAAGATTATTATTCGAGTTATTAAGATTTATTTATTTATTTGTTTTATTTTATAAACGTAAGGTTCTGTAGCGTGACTTTAACGTTGATTATTGTTAGCTGTACCGTTCCAGTAATTTTGTATTGATTTACGATCAAGTTTGTTAATTAATTTAAAGTTTATTGAATAAATAAGGATTATGTTTTAAGTGTAAATTTTTGGTGTTGCGAATAAAATCATAAGAATTATGGATCCTCTCTACACGAACTACTCCTCTTTCCACAAACCAGCACACTAAGCAACCCCGAGATATTCCGTCGTCTTTCCGGTCTTTGGTTCTTCGGTCTTTATTTTGTTATGTTTCTGTGTTTTCGATTAAATTTAGGTTTGGCTAGTTATGATAATTTCTAGCGAATCCAAATTATCTTATTCTGTTTAAGTTCAAGTTCAGTTCACCTTCGTTTAAGTTTGACTAGTTTAAGAATTCCTAGCGAATAAAAATTCTTTGAGTTCCGTGTTCACGGGTTTGGTAATTTCAGTGCTTAAAAATTACGTCCCGGGAAAAAATGAATTTGCCTAATCATATATATTGTTATGTAAAACATTTTTTTTTATAATTTTTATCTTTTCTATATAATATTAAAGACCGTCATAATTTTTCGTTGTCCGTAGACCAGATAAGAAAATAACTAGAGTCCATGTCCCTTACTTAGATGCTCAGTCTGAGACCTCAATGCATTTAAGATTATAAAACCGGAACAAACAAATAAATAGAATTTAAACATTAGGAAAAATATACCGAGAGTTCAAAGGTATTTCTTAAATACATTGCGGCACTCGAACTCAGACTGGGAAATTTTTATCATTATATTCTCATTACTGTCCAAATATTAGGCATAGAAGATAAAAATAGTATGAGTTAAAAAAAATAATAATTTTATGATAATAAACAAAATTTCTTAAACAACCTTTAACAGTAAATTTAGTTAGATAATGTATTGAGAATAATAAATAAACTACCTGGGAAGGTGCCTGATGCGGGACCTAGCAAGCTCGACACGGGATGTCTATATTTATTTATCTATGTATGTATGTATGTATGTATGTATGTATGTATGTATGTATGTATGTATGTATGTATGTATGTATGTATGTATGTAAGTATGTATGTATATATATTTTTAGATCTAGACTTGAATTCAATTGAAGTATTATTTTGACTTGCACAGGTTCCACATTCCATCGAATTGGCTTGTGTATTTTATTCATGTGATTATTCTAGCTAATGTTTATTGTAACTTTCTTTGTGCAATCACTCTCACAATCTCGTGGCTTTCTTCCAAAAATGAATAGTAATTGACATAATAATTACCTAGCACAAAGTGCAACGAATTCTGCAATTAATTAAAATTTCTTCCGTGACATCGAGTTTTCATAAAATATTATTTATACATGTTTTTTATGAATTCTCTAAAAATAAGTAAACAAATTTATTTTCCACATTTCAAGTGCTTAGAAAATGCATTCATTTTAATCTGTTACATTCCTGCGATCCCGTAGTAAGAACAATTCATCGGTCATGTGATCAGCAAAAATAAAATGTATGTAAAATTCTTAGTCTGTTGATCGAATAACTTCATGCAAAGTTATATTTTGGAAACCTTACAATGACTTTGCCGCTGCCAAAGAGACGATTATTGTAAGAAAATATGATTATTGAGAAAGAAAAATATTTGAATTCATTGACCTTTTGGAGGCCATCTCTATAATTCCCTGTTTCTCTTAAGATTCTATCGAATTCAATCTCTATAGGAAATGCATTAGAAGAATATGAATTGTTTAACAATTATCACTCCCGCACTCCTATGTGGGGGAGGAATTTCGTAAGATCCTATTCGAGATGATTTCTACCTTATAAATAAAAGCTTCCAACAAAACTTCAAGTTCTATAGAAATTATTGTTTAGAAATGGGAGATTTTCATTGTTAACGCCCCCGCAACCCCTTATGGGGATAGAATTCGAGAAAACCTATTCTTAGCTGAACTTGACATTAAACAAAAAGATTCTTTCCAAGTTTAGAGTCTGCGGAAGTTACAGTTTGAAAATTAAAATTTTAGATTTCAACACCCATCCCTGCGATCCCTATCCAAAGTAGAATTTATTGAAATCCGTATTGAGATGATTTTTACATGACAAATAAAAGATGTATCACATGTAGACGACTTCTATTAAATTTGGAGTCTATCCGTTTTTAGCTGACCTCTACTCGACGAAAGGAATATTCCTGCTAAATTTCAAGTCTCTAGGTCTTATAGTTCCAGAGATTCTGTGATGAGTGACTCTATCTATAGAAAGTCTCCTATATGTACACTAGCGGACCTGATAGACGTTGTCCTGTCTACACGTCTTTAATTTGACACTGCGATGGTAGCGCCGTCTGTCGAATCCAATGTAAAACATTTCAAAATGAACAACTACTAATAAATTAAAAATTAATTAAAAAAACATTGTCCAGCGGACAAAATTGTGAATCTAAACCATTCCCAGATCCCCTTGAACACACACAAAAAATTTCATCAAAATCGGTCCAGTCGTTTGAGAGAAGTTCAGTGACATACACACTCACAGAAGAATTATATATATAAAGATATATGAATCTATATTTAATTAGATCTAAATAGACCGGAGTTACCTAGGGCTATATATAATTATATCTAAATCTACATATAATTAGATCTGATTAGACCTGAGTTATCTAGGGCTATATATGATTATGTATAAATCTACATATGATTATATCTGATCAGAACATACCAAATTCTATCACAGCTCATAACTATCGTTTATATTTTTAAACTTATTAAAAACGTTAATTTTATTACTGATATGAATTATTATCATGTATTTCATCTGTCAGGTTATAAAAAACGTCAAAAGGAAATTTCTATTTTTGCTTTTGATTTTAAATAAATATTTGTTAACTGTTAACAAATACTTATTAACATTTAATAAATCGTATTTAATAAATAATTTATTAACTAGTAATGAATATTTATTAAGTCCTATGATGTTAAAAAATCACTTATTAATAGTTAATAAAGCTCATTAAATAGAAAACAAATCCTTCTATCAGTGTAACTAAACGGAAATCATATATAACTAGATATGAATCATATACAATTGTATATAACTTTTTTTATTCCAGTGGATATTTTGTGATTACTATAAAACATTCTCTGTTTTTATCTCAGAGTCTGCTACTCCAATGATTAATAATCTTTTAAACTATAGTATTATGTGGATGAAATAATGGAATTGTATTAATCAACTTAACTCATAAAAATTGATTATGTATACGATTTGCATTAGTTGTAGTTATTACAAACTTTGCTCTTCAAGTAAGTATCGTAGGTAAACAGGTAGCGTGTTAGTCTCTTAAGTGTCAGGTCCCCGGTTCGATCTCCGCGCACGCTTAATTCTTTTTATTTTTATAGAAATAATTATATCTAATAATGTATGATTAGATCTGACCAATTTCCAGGTCTAATTATATATAAGTGATTATATATAAATATATATATGATTAGGCGAATTCATTTTTTTTCCCTATTTTATCGAGACCAGAGACCAAGAATCGGAAGGATAACAAAGTATAACCCAGATTTTTTTATTTTTAGAATTAAGTTTAGTTAAGTTAAGAATTTAAATTTTGAACTGATACTTTCAGAAACTTATTTTTTTTTGGTCTATAAAATTAAACCGTCATAAGTGCAATTTTAAGCGTTTAGGTATGAAATTAGCGAGAAGTTGTAGTGATGACCTTTAAGGTCAACCGTTTTCCAATTTTTTTTTACCTCAACTTGTTTTAATTATTGAACTAAACCATCCCAGGAAAAAATGATCAGACCTGATCAGGCATGAAAAATGACTATGCCTGACCAGACCTGGTCAGGCATGGTCAGGTCTGATCAGATCTGTTCATGTCTGACTCGATTAGGTCCAAAAAAATAAATGTTGTACCTGTGGGGATTCGAACTGTAGACGCCGCGCTCTCCACACCGTTACTTTACCTCTTGACCATATAACTTATCTTTACTTTAGAGGTATCTTTTAAACTACTTCAAGTAATTTAAATTTTATACATGACTTATCTTTACAGTTAAGGAAGTTAACTATGCCTAGTTTATTAATTATTAAAAATTTATTATATATCAGAGTTATTTGTTTAAAACGGCTATGTATTTTTTTTGCTCCATTAACATTGTAACGGGTAAAATTGGGGTTATTTTTAAATAAAAAGAAAATAACTATCCTTCAGCGACCCCCCTTGCTCGGATTTGTCACTCGCCGGAGTCCAGGATGAAAAAGGGGTGGTCAAACAAAAATTGGCACAGTAAAAGAACAAATCAAACTATAGTCAATTACGTGCAATCTCGGCAAAATGAATAAGTCGATTAACTAAATAAAAAAAATGAGTCAAAAACAGGTTATGTTAGAAACAAATCAACAATTTATTTATTAAACAATTAAATAAGTCAAATAAATAATCCAAAGTAAACAAAAATACCCGTGTTACAACTTTAGGTTATGTTAGAACCTCAACACGAAAACTATATCAACAGGTGTTGTCGATCAAAACGCAAAATACAAAAGAAATAAGAAAATTACGATTTCAAACAATTTCATACGTCGGTACAGTGTACACGTATCTTCCGAAGGTATAGAAGATCCGGTCAAAACTGGTCTTTACAGAATGTTCGCACACATACAAAATCTCACACGCTGTGAGTTTTCCCCAAAAAAAACCGCGAACTAAAATGCAAAAAGCTAGTTTTCCCCTCCCCGGGTAACTAGACGTCAGCCCAGGCCCTAAACCTCTACCCCGAGAGCAAGTGGAGAGTATCCTCCTCGCCCCCACCTACACGGCGTATGATCACCTACTGGATTTTGACAGAAGGCCAAAATCCAGGGAAGTCGAATCTTAAGAGTGCCAAAAGGTACTTACCAATGTTCAAGACGAACCGAGGTATGTTTCCTTCGAGAGTTGTTGATGGAAGAGTATTCCCAGAACAACTACACTTCAGAAGACTTGCTTTTTCCGATCGCCAATTTTCGCTTTTAACATTTTTTCAACAACTCACTTACAACAAACCGGAATAATCGTTTTTGCCATCTATACAATATTTACAAACTATCAATTTAATTGGCATTTCTCTCATTATCTAATCCTTCGCATCGTCAAATTCTAAGTTTACAAAATAATAATCGCTATTTCCTCCAGTTTCTATCCATTCGTTACTTTTCCATACTAAATTTGGCTAGGGACTTAGAATAATTTCTTTCGTCGGAATTATTCTCATTTACTGTCCAGGAATAATTGTTTAAATAATTTTAGTTCGCTAACTAAATGTCTTGAACTATACTTAATGCCATAATAAATTCGAGGAACATGAACTCTAATTTATTCAAGTAATAGAATCTTCGAGAAAATTATTTAAACAATTAAATACCCAATTTAACCAAACAAACATAAATTTCATTTAATTTCACAGAATTATTTTTCCATACTAACATGTCAAAAGACTTAGAAAAAAATATTTAACATAAATAAATTATTTTTATCGGCCTAATTTTAGCTCAATAATTATAAACAAAACGTTGCATGGTTTCGGTGAACAATAATTCAATCATAAAGATAAAAAATAAACTCGTGATATTAATTTATCGTTGCTAAACAATATCTAAAACGAAATAATAAACAAATACTTGTATAATAATTATGAATTATTCAGAACTAATAATTAAATCACAAATGTCTTTTATTTAGACCAAAACCCAAAATAAATCTTTGGTTAACTAAATAATAGTTTTCAATATAAACGAATAAACAATATAAATGTTATCATGGTGATAATATAAATAATAGTATACTAGTACCCTTAATAATTATGAAAATACTGAATTTGTTTAAAGAACTAATTACAAACTAATAAAGAAAACAAAAAAAAAACAAAATTTTAACGCGAAAACGGCCGGCTCAGGTATCAGGCGAACAGAAAATCGAGGCGTAGGTATCCCACTGTCGCTTCCCTCCTTACCCCGTCCTCCTCTCGTCCGTCCCTTCTCCATCCGTCAGTCCCTTTTCCTTACTCCCGTCCCTTTTCCCTTTAGTTGGGTCACAAAATTTTCACAGAAAAATTCGGTTATAATTAATTAATTTTCATCGTTTATTTTATGTTTATAATTTTGAACTTGATAATTAAAATTATTTCAATTTAAATAATTATCAAAAATAATTCTCGGTTAGAATAATTTTATGTCGGCAGATTATTAAGACCTCTGTCTACATATTTTAATTTATTAATTCAAGATAATAAGACCTCTTGTTTCAAATATTTATTGTTATTATTATTAATATTATCGTCCATAATTATTAATAAAATATTTTATATCTAAGGAATGTGGACAAGATAGGATCATAATAACAAATTACATTATTATTTTTGCTACGTTTCGGTCTTTTATTAGACCTTCATCAGGCATCTAGTAAAAATTCCTAAGATTGTGTGAGTTGACCTCATTATGTTTTGTTATGATTCAAGTTACTTTGTATATCAAGGAGAGTTCTATGCACAGATGGAAGGCAGCAGTATGGGAAACCCTGCGAGTCCAGTTATAGCTAACATCGTTATGAACTATGTCATCGATCAGATATTCATGGTTCTACCGTTTGAAATTCACTTCTTAAAGTTGTACGTGGATGATACCATCGCAGCCATAGCCTGAGCGTATTTACCGCTTCAGAGATGAACATACATAAACAGACCTGGCCAGGCATGAACAGGCATGGACAGGTCTGATCAGGTATGGACAGGCCGGGTCAGGCCTGAGCGTATTTAAAACTTCAGACATGAACAGGCATGGGCAGGTCTGATCAGGCATGGACAGGCCTGGGCGTATTTAAAACTTCAGACTCAGAAGTAGTAATAATTTAAATATTACTCATTTTAGAGTTTATTCGAAGGGACAGTCTTACTGTTGCAGCCATTTTATAATTATTGGTTGTATCATAGTATAAATATGATGTAGATTTAAATTAATTATTGAATTTTTTTCAATTGATGGATTAAGTTATTAATATTATTTTATGAAAAATCAGTTTTCTTTCTTTGAGACATCTACTCCCACTGACAGCTGTTTAATGGCCTTTCTTTTTAAATAAATTCAAATATACTTTTAAGGTAAAAAGATAGGATTGGATGTTTTAAATAATGAATTGGTTATTTAAAATTTCAAGTAAAACTGGGTATACAAAACAGGGTGAAGGTTTTGATTAAATACGTACATTTTTTTTGCCAAACAATGAGTACGATCCGAGTGCATTAATGGAGAAAATACAAAATCTTGTAACTTAATAATTTTTTGCGGTAATGACATTTTCGGTAGTATAACTGCAATAGTGAACTTTCATCATAATAATGAGATAATTGATGGAATTGTAATTCAGAGAATGAGACGAGCCAACCGTGCATTTGATACTGAATATATTAATAAAGCAACGATATCTGATCAAATAATCTTTATTAAAGAATCTGATTCTATAAAACCAGCAATCCAAATTCTCACATCAACCCAACTATATGTCAATAAATAAACAAACTGCTGGGAAACGGATTAATAAATGGTAGTAAAATACTAAACTTAACAACGATATTTTACATTAAAAAAAAAAATTTAAGACACGATAATTCAATACATTGCAGTTTCATTATTTCCGACCAAAAGTAACATATAATTGATGTGTATCTTGCAGGGAATATTTATCATAGGATCATAACGAAAATAGGGGTAATGTAGCTTATTATTTGACTCCGATATTTCCTACTTATTTGAATACAAATTTATTGAATATTTGTTTTTGTAATGAACAAAATAGAGATTTATGTTTCATAAATACTGATGTATTTAGATTACTTTCAATGTAGTAAATTGAATAATTTTTTGTTAACCTTTAGATTTGGACTCCGTTAATAAAAAGTATTTACGAACATATTTCTTAAGTAGCTAAAGAAGGACAGCTTGTGGTGATTCGATAACAAGTTCTTAGTATAAATATTAATAGTGATAGAACTGCCCGAGTCAAAATTTAAACATATTTTAAGAATACACAGAAAAATTTTTTGAAAAAAAATTAAATATTTTTGGAGTTACACACAATCTCCGACGATGCTAAAAAAAAGGTCTTCCACTGCTGCAACGATTCAGGCCTTCTCCGTGGATAAAACCAAAAAAAAAATTCTCGTTGAACTAGAAAATATTTTCCGTACAATGACCTACGGCCGAAAAAAAATGACAAAAATTGAGAAAATGGCAGCGTTTAAAAAAAAAAAAGTTGAATTTTACCTCAAATTTTGGTCGTTTTTGGCCTGCCAAAATTCGATTTTTGATCAGATCAAAAAATTGATAGATCATTGTATGGAGAACTATATACAAAACTTGCAGAAAAAAATTTGATAGAGATTGGATCATTAATCTCCGAGTAATCGCTGCAGCAAATTCGAAAAATGCTGTTTCGGGAAAAACGCGCTTAAAGATAAAATGATCTCATTCTGCCGAGTGGCTACTTTTCAAGTGGCTGTAACTTGAAAACTATTTGAGATATCGATTAAAAATTTTAGTATGTTATTTTCAAAGGTTTTTAAAGTTTTATCTTTGCTTCCCTAGGGAAGAAACTGATCTGTGATTAGTTTCTCCCTACAGGCATTTACATAGACTTCAAATCGTCTTGGTTGGGCTAACTAAACAGGTAATGCAACTTCAAGTCTCTCACTCGCAACCGACAGATTACAAGCGGTGACAGTACAAAAACAAATAAAAATAGAAAATGACAGTTTCTGTAGTAAATAGCGTCGCTTCGAAAATAAAACTGAAAAAATTATAGGTTGAAAAAACTTTTTCATGAATTCAATTTTGAATGTCAAGTTTTACATAGTTTCAAATGTAATTTAAAATTCTTAGAAGTGTAATTCTTACAGAATTTGTAAAAATAACACGGAAAAAAATAACCTATCGAAATATGAAACAAAAAAAAAATAGATTTTTTTAATTTCACATTCGGTGTGCCCCTCAAACACGCTCTTAACGCTTGAGACGTTTTAAACGTGCTTTCATCGCCTGAGACGCCTGAGAAGCGTTTTAAACGCCTGAGACGCTTGAGATACGTTTTAACCGCCTGAGGCGCCTGAGATACGTTTTAAACGCCTGAGACGCCTGAGATACGCTTTAAACGCCTGAGACGCCTGAGATACGCTTTAAACGCCTGAGACGCCTGAGATACGCTTTAAACGCCTGAGACGCCTGAGATACGCTTTAAACGCCTGAGACGCCTGAGATACGTTTTAAACGCCTGAGACGCTTGAGATACGCTTTAAATTTCGACTCGGGTGCAAATGATGAAAATATTGTACAATATTTTGTATAATATCAATCTAAAAAAAACCTGTATTTTAATTCATAAAAGTCCGTAATAATTTTGATCCATATTTGCATTTAATTTCAGAAGACTATACGCAAACATGAAATTTATATTTTTATCAACTTTATCTGTATACGTTTATATAAATCTCCATAAGTTAAAGGATATCTTTATAATTTCCGAAATCAAACATTTGAGGATGTAACATTAATCTATGAAGTTTTTTTTAACTTCCCGTTAAGAAAATCGAAGATTTTCAAAAATCGGGAAGTTATTGGTTTTACCCCGTTTTGAAAAAATCGGGTTTTCATCAGATCTCGACGTTTTGAGGTCCTAGGAAGCTTCTCTGACTACTCCCGCGATGTTGTCACTATGTCTGTGTGTGTGTGTGTGTGTGTGTGACTCGCTTATAACTTTTGAACGACTGAACCGATAGAAACGAACTAAACGGCGTTCTAAAGAGTTCCCTCAAACTTAGATTTCCTGAGAATTGGAACCGATTCGGACCGATAGATTTTAAGAAATCTTGAAAAATCTCAAAAAAAATTTCTATCCTTTTCTTTTTTCTCAGCTGTTGTCGCGACGTTGCCAAACCTTTATTCGAATAAATAGCTGATGATAAACGAATTAAAAACATAAAATTTAACTTTAAATATTTTAAAAATTATATCGGTAATGTATTATTATTCAATTGTTTTTATATTTTGCAATAATCCAAGTTTCTTGTATATAGTTTTTTATTTGTTAAAGTTGGGAGGTTAATATTGAAAAAAATAATAAAAGTGTCGACAAAAGTTTGTCCGCCATAAGAGCCCGTGTATAAGGAGATAAAAAGTGTGATTTTTAAAATTTAATATCTAAGTAACTAAACGGTGAATCTTTTTAAAATTTTGGGATTAAATAAATGATGTATTTATTTATACGTATATTTAATTTCAAAGCTCAAAGTTGGAAATTATTTTTTACATTAGATTCGCTCGTACTTCCTTAAGCTTGAAAAACCACGCCGATCGTCGCCAATCCGGTCAAAATCGGTTGATTCGTTCGTGAGTTATCGTGAACGAAAGAAAACCGAAAAAAGTGTTTTTTCGGGATTACTCTGAAGTTTTCGATTTGATCAATTAAAACCTGAAAATCACTTATGAGGATGATAAAACTGCGTCGAATGCCGTCAACCGCGTGAAAATCGGTTAATCCATTCAAAAGTTATTGCGATTTGAAAAATTCAAAAATAGTGTTCTACGAAACTTCTATCAGACTTTTGAGCTGGGAGAGCTCAAATGCATCAAGATATTATCTCTCCGAACTCAGTGAGCTCAAAATATCACACAAATGATATTTTGAGCTCAAAAATCTTAATAATGTCATAAGTACAATTTTAAGCACTCAGGTATGGAATTAGCAGGAAGTTACAGGGATGGCCTTTAGGGTGAACCGTTTTCCTAATTTTTTTAGACTAAACAGTTTTTGGAAACTAATATGTTTAATAAGTATTAACTTATAAAACCATAATTTATATACTTCAATTGATATCGCAGATGAGAAATAGTTTTTTGGATAATTCAGAGATTATCTTCAGAGCAACTTTAAGATTTCACATTGTGGCCAGATGATCTGATTCCAACTATACCATAAGTACATACATGTATTTGAATTGTGTCTAAAGTTTCGTAACTATCATATAGCAGCTATAATATCTAACAAACTAACCAAACTCGTCATATTTATTATTCGATTAATTATTGTGATCAATAAATTTACTAGCCTACTTGTTAATATGTAAATAGACATTAGTTTTCTGAAGCTTTGTTAACATATGAAATTTATATAAACTTTTATGAACGACGAAGACATTTGTTTTTTCTCATTTATCAAATCCTTCAAACTTCTTATTATCTTTACGTTAATGTTACTATAAAGTATACCTTCACAGATATAATATAAATAATAAATATTTAAGCTGTTTTAAGATTTCTTATTTTAATATCAATGATGCATTTATTTTATTTTAAATATTTTTCGAAATTTTAAATGTAACAACCGTTTTAAAGCTTGACTTAGTAACTTATTTCTTTTTATTTATAAAGATCAAATGGTATTAATCAAACCTAGTGAGACACTACAAAATGCCTCGGTTTTATCAGCCTAGCGAACTACTACCCAAAATTTTCATTACTGTTACTAGCTAAATTAATGTGTAGCTCCTGTGACGTCACAGGACGACACGAGGAGGGGAAAATCAGTTACGAACCTAAAAACTTGAGCGGAGATCGACACTTCGATTTATCCCCCGGTGTCAACCACCACGTTAGATATTTCTTAGTCAATTTTACCATTATACTACTATTACCACTATCAGGTGATTACTCACCAAAAGTTATTATTAATTTAATTATATATTCTCTATTGCTACTACCAGGTGACTACTCACCATAGTGCATAATTTACCATTAATTCTTTATTGAATTTCTAATATTAAGTAATATTCATTCTATTGTTACAAGTATTCTATTTTATTGTTAAGTTACGTTACCGAAACATCACAAGTTTATATTAAAAGTGCTTATTTTGTGTAATGAAGTGAAGTTTATTATAATTACCGCTATATACACACCATTACCGAAGATACCGCTATCTATCTACTACGACTATCTATATTCAATCCAAAACGATCAATTAAAAGGGCAGAATAATCACCGCAGTTAATATTGTAAGTAAGTAAAATAAATTAACTGGCACGCATGAGAACTTCTGTTCAACCTTTTAAAATAAATAAGAACATATAACATTCATTTGTTCACGGAAGCGAAATATTCCAGGGCAGCGAATCCCATATTTTTAGAAGCTTAGATGATTATTTTCTGATCCGCGAGGTTTAATGATCTAAGTAATTAAATTTTTAAAAAAAGTAAAAATTTAGTGTTTCACTAGAATTAATAATATTAATTATCGCTGATAATTAGTCTTAATAATCCGTCATTAATAATTTCTAATAATTAGGCCGATAACCCTATTACAGAACCGTACACTGAAAAAAAAGTTTTTTTCCTCCTAGAAAACTTTTTCCTGTGGTTAAAAAAAAAGTATTCTTAAAATAAGAATACCAAAGTTTACTATCCATAGGAATAAGTTTACTGGATATAAAAAAACTTGGTATTCTTATTATTAAAATACTAAAATCAATATGGCCGACTTAACCTCGCTTAGTCGACACGAATCTTCACAATAGATAATTATGAAATAACATACTTTTATAATTATTTATTTATAAATAATCTATCACACTAAAATTAATAA
>JZSA01007332.1:0-11098 GCA_000956155.1 Cotesia vestalis
AATCGGTTGATCCATTCAAAAGTTTTTGCGATTTGAAAAATCCAAAAATAGTGTTCTATGAAACTTCTATCAGACTTTTGAGCTGGGAGAGCTCAAATGCATTAAAATATTATCTCTCCGAACTCAGTGAGCTCAAAACATCACATGAATTATATTTTGAGCTCAAAAATCTCAAAAATGTCATAAGTACAATTTTAAGCGCTCAGGTATGGAATTAGCGGGAAGTTGCAGAGATGGCCTCTAGGGTGAACCGTTTTCCTAATTTTTTTTTTTAGAATATCGGTTTCTCTTAACTAGAATTTGCATAAATTTTCAACGATCTGACCAGGCTCAGAAATTCTTAAGTTGATCCAAGTATTGATGAAAATTTTCCGATGGAGCAGGCATCTAGTCAATATCGACTTTTTTTCTGAACTGAAAAAAAAATGATGAAGGTAGAAATTTGGAATAAGATCATATAATTTTTTAACGAAAATTTAAAAACAAAATTCAAAAAAAAACCACTCGATTGGCGTATTACCACCTTGTAAGTATTTAAAGAAAAAAAAATTGAATATACAAAAAATTTATATCTCAGGAGCGGATGGTCAAGAAAATCAAAAGAATTAATGGACATATTTTTTTTTTGGTTTCGGAAACATTAAATTTAAAAACAAATCGGGAGGTCAAATAAAAAAAGTAGCTGATTCAGTATCGAAGATGCCTCATGTATTAAAAATTAATTGTTTTAAATATTTTATATAATTTCAAATTTTTTACCAGTATTTATAAGATTGTTAAAAAAACTATGAAATAACTGAGAGCTCGACTTCTACATGCTCTAAATACACACAATTTTAAGTAAATCTTTTCTGAACTCAATTGAAATAATGCTTTGAATCTACTTTGAAAGTTATCTGGTTTTATTCTGGGGATACTTTCGATTTACTTTGGGAAAAATTTGAGTCCATATTGAAAATTATTTTTTATCGTTCTGAGACCACTCTTATTTCACTCTGGACTCACTTCGGGGTCTATTTTAAATTCACATTGGTCCACTCTGGATGAAGTCTGAAACCACTCCTGTTTTACTCTGGAAACAAGGCACAAAACCATTTTGGAAACACATTGGATTCAGTATGTTTTCACTATAACTCTGAATCCAGAGTGTTTTTAGAGTGGGTTAAAGGTCGCAAGGGGATGCTGTAGCAAGAAATTGTTTTGCTGTAGCAAGAAAACGTTTTCTTATGATCACTTTACTTACTAACATATTCACGAAACGCTTTAATCATAGCACAGGTGATATAAAGTTTCATTCATATCAATAAATTTATTGTCATTTTAGTGATGACGTTAAAAACCATGCGATATGTTTTAAAACTAATTTTAACCTCGTAACTTAATGCTTTATTTCGAAGCGAATACTATTTTCTTTACAAGCTTTCCAACTATTTTATGATGTGTGGTCACTTGACGAAATATGAAATCAATAGGAAAGGCGTATCAATAATGAGGAAATTTTTCATTTTATTCAATTAATCTACATAGTTTACCATGGTTCATTAAATTATATACTTAAATCTATCTTATCACGCACCAAAAAGTCAGTCCTGCTGATACAATCATTTATTCAAGGCTCAGCTCAGTTGGTAATATTCTGGCACAAAATCATTGGCTAAGTTGCTGAGAAAATTAAAATCGGAGCAATTGTTGCTGATTTCTCCCGAGGGTGAAGGTGCTGCAGCATTAGTTGGGTCGACATAAAAACTACCTGTGTTTGCATATGATTCACTGTTATTCTCTAATTGTCCAATATTCTCAGAAGGAGTGATGGCGGTGGCAGTAGCAGCAGCTATAGCAGTTGCTGCATTTGTTATTCCAGAAGTTGGGAAAGGATCTGGAGATGATACATAATTACTTGGAATATTTGATGCTTCGCCACCTTGATGTATCTGTAATGGTGGATTTTGAGCATAGTAAGGATTGGAATATTTGCTTAAATATCTATCATCACTTTGATTCGATAAAATAGATGGTTGATGAACAGCATATATTTCCGTAGAATTTTCTTGATGCGGTTGCTGTACAGTAATATTATCATAATAATTATGACCTGTTGGTAAGGACATACCAGAATGATCGTGTATATTTATATTTTCTTCTGTATTATGATATACTTCTGATGTAGTATAACTATAATGATTACTACTTATATATCCATCAGAGGTTTGCTCATTGTGAGAGTTAGAGTACGTTTGATTTACACCATATATATTTCCACTTTGTATATTTCTATGATATGATGTATGATAGTTCGGTCCATTTTGTAAATATCCATTGTAATCACCTGCATGTAAATAAAGTGTTTGTTGCTGATGATATTGCATCGAAGAGTTATATATAGGTTTTGCAGTTGTATTTGTTCTTTTATTGTGATTTGGTAAAGATGAAGTTGCATGATTTTGTCGAGGATAAAGTGGATGTAATTCATTTCTAAGCAACGTACGTTGGTGATACGTATCTCTCTTACTATATACGTTTTGAGATTGATCATGATAACCAGAAATTGCAAAGTTTTGTTTACTCAAAGTTTGCCTATTTTGATACTCAAAGGTTTTTACTGTTTGATACGTATTGTGTAACGTTTGAGTATTCAATTGTGGTGTGGCAGGAATATTTGATGAAGTTTGGGATGTTCTGTGGTCAGTGCTAGCAAGATTATTCAAAATGGTACTTGGACTATAATTTGCTGACGATGGAGAACTCCTTGGTCTTTGTATGTAAGGATTTTGATTTGATTGTATTCCTAACGGACTACCTTGCGGCAGTTGAATAGATGCTGGAGTTCCAGGTGTTGACGATGGTGTCAAGCTTCTCGTAGAAGAAGTTTGTCCAGATGCAGTTGAATTTACTCCGGTAGAATCCGAAATAGTTAAGCGGGTTCTACTATTCGCAGTTGAAGATAATTCTGTGGTGTTTGTTGGGGATTTCTGGCTCACTATTAATTGACTTTGAAGAGAATTAAAATTTTTATGATCACCTTCTATTTTAATTTTCACTTCAATGGTTTTTTTGGTAGTTCTTTTTGGAGATGCTATTGCACTTTCATCGTTAGATCGAGAATCATCCTCAGCTACAAGTCTTTCGAATGAACTTGATACACTATTTGTACTACCGATACTACTAGCGCCATTACTATTATTACTAAAAGTCATACTTCCACTCACACCTCTATTATTTAAAGCACTTAACGAATGTTTACTAGAATTTGATAATCCATTATCATTAATTTCATTAAGAGCATTATTAGCTCCACCAGTAATATCACATTTATGACAATTTTTCTTTTCATCCTCGTCCGTCAGTATCTTATCTCCTGTAAGATTTTCCACACCATCTGAGGATAGAACATCTTTTTCATCGCCATCTTCTTTGCTTAATGTCTGTCTTTTATGCTTCATTCGTCGATTTTGAAACCATACTTTCACCTATTAACATAAAATATTACATATCATTGAAATATACAGTTAAAATTATTTTAGTAGAACTAGTTTTTTTGACTCATTTAATTAAAAATAAATCAATGTCTTAAAATGTAATTTTTAAACATTTCATTTTGTAACTTTTTTAGCTGACGTATGTTATGTGCTCTGGATCGTATGTATTTATAATATTTAACCATATATGGATAGTAATAAGTAATAATGTTATAATAGTTATTAAGACTAACCCGACTAGAAAGTTTAATGTAAGACCTATTGGGTCCTCATCGGGCTGCCTAATAGGGACTCAACATACGGATGTCACGCGAAGTCCTATGCGTCCCTCATTGGGAAATCCCCATCAGAACCCAATCCAAATTTTGAAAGAAAAAATATTATGATTTTTGAAAAGATCAAAAATAATTTAGGATCAGATACTCATGTTATAATAGAACTCATTAGTATATTTAATTAGAATTGGAACGGAATTATTGATTGCTTAACTTCGTTAAACAAAGAATCCATTGATGATGGGTTTATTCATCCAAGGAGGTACAGTAAACAACCTCTCCTATCGGAAAATGATGGGACCAGCACATCTAACAGATTAGAAATAATTTCAAATCCTGAAGACATGAACATAGATGGTGACACCCATCTAAATCAAAGTCAAATTTTCTGAAGACCAGCAGTGAAAAACACTGCCCGTCGTAGATTCACGATCGATAACTTCAACGATCCAGCGCCACCTATTGCTACAAAATCAAGTATCAAGCCGCCACCAATACATACATAAAACATACAAATAAAAACCTTACTAAAAACATTAAACGACAACGGAGTCGACAACAAATCATTTTGGATCAAACACATGAGTTATACTTTTACCAAAGAATTATTAGTTGATATTTTTGCCAGCACCGAAGACACATTTAATAATATCAAAAATGCACTTAAAACCAATAAAATGGAATTTTATTTATATATACCAAGAGATGAAAAACCAAAGACCTTAGTTCTAAAAGGAATATACGGTGGTTTTGATGAAAACAATATGATCGAAGCAATCAACGAACTCCAATTACTTGATTTAAAAATTATTTAAGTAATTCCCGATAATTGGGATCGAATAGAATCGAATAAAACTTTTTATCCGATTCAATCCAACTTGTGAAACGCTAATGTTTCTATTCGTTTCAATTCGATTTAATCCCATTCGGTGGTAAAGACCAAAAAGAAAAATTTTACTACCAATTTTGAAACATTCTTCTGTATCGGCTGCTAACTTCACGATTTCAATTTTTTTCTGTGTATCTCATGAATTCAAATTATGAATTATCTAAATTTATAAAAAATATTTGAATATCTCACATTTTTAAGCGATTGCTAAATTTTAAATAGAAATTGAAAAAACTAAAAACTAAGAAAAACTTAATTATTATTGTTCATCTATGTCATTTATAATAATTTTAATTAAAAATAATTTAAGCGTTAAACGTAACGAACAAATGCGTTTTTAAGCAATAAAAAAATAATTTTAAGAAACAATTTTATTTTTTTAAATCATTATTTGTTTCAGATTGAAACTTCATAAACAAAAATTTCAATTATCCTATAAACAACGCATTCGCTTATAACAATTTTTTAAACGATAAGAGACGAAAATTAAAAAAAAAATTATCTCTATGCAGCTTTCGACAACATAAAAACGGATCATAAATAATATTTTGAAAAAAAAAAAAATTTTTTTTTCTGGTGATCAATTAAAGTTTTTATTTTCGGAACAATGAAATTTATTAATAAAAAAATTAAAAATTAAAAATTTGTAATTTTTCCTACGGGAATCTATTTTTAAGCCTTCAAAGAATTGCTTCAAGAAAGGAAAAAAATCTCAAATTTATAGTTTAACAATTATTACACTTGTATTGTTCATGTTCAAGCAGAAAAAAATGATTAATTAAATATTGCATAATTAATTAAAACAGTCTCGACCCAACCGTCGTCTAGGACAGACGTGTTTCGAGTGTATATTATGTTCGTGTGTGTGCTAACAGTTAAGAATTCGGCGCAAAAGTGCTGTAAATTTACCCTGTTAGTGCTCGCGTAAGTCACTCTAGCCAAATCTCTACCTAGAGATAACCAAGGCCAGGATGGCGAACCTTCAGACCCCACAGACCCAAAGTTTCCCAAGCTACTCCAACGTTGCACAAGCTGATTGTTCCTCAAAGAAAGACCAAGCCTTTATTATAGATGTATTAGACAACACACAGTTGAAGGACTATACTCAAGCTCTGGCCGAAGTTATACCCCCAGCATTAATAAGATTCATCTCAAGAATCGCCAACAACCACATTTGTGTTTACGTTGCCACAAAGGAATTAGCAGATGAGCCTGTAGACCAGCACAAAGTAATTAAAATACATGATCAACTAGAACCAATAAGACCACTAATTACCAGGAATAAAAGAATAATATTATCAAATGTCTGCCCAGTCATCCCCCACCACGTGCTCATAGTCAAACTGAAAGAGCTTAACATTATCTCTGCCTCACCGATAACATTCCTTCGAGTCGGACTAACAGACCCAGGATTTAACCACATACTGAACTTCATAAGGCAATTATATGTAACCCTTGATGATGTTAATAAAATATCGGAGTCATTACAAATCTCATTCGAAGAAACCAATTATTGGATTTATTTAACGACGGACACGATGACATGCTTTCTTTGTAAACAAGAAGGACACATTGCTATGCAATGCCCAAAAGCAAACAATGAAGATACCCCTGAATCTTACCGCACTACTAGAGAAATTGACAACAATAACCTGCCACCCCGGATGGCACCTGTCGTTTATAAGGTGAAGAACCAGGATTAATTCCAGACTACTTATCAAGATAATAATAAGGACTTCAAGAAATTAGAAGGACAAACTTCAGGTTGCTCATCAGTATAATAATAAACGACTTTTATGAGAAAAATAAAAAGGATGAACTCTAGGCTGCTTCCCAAGATTATAATCAGTACTTTCATGAGATGGAATACGAGGACGACTTTCCGACTGATCTTTAGAATCATACGAAGGACTTACTGACATAACAAACTATAAAACTTCATTTAGAGACATAACTGAGATCATGCTGAAGTGAAGAGGATAAAATTAATTAAATTATATTTCATGGCACTAAATCAATTAATGTATTAACTTAGCCTAAATTACATTACCACAACTGGGTTATTATTTTCACGCAAAGTCATTAGCATGCAAAACTTATGTGATTGAACATATCTTCAGCAGTTATTCAAAATGCCTTCCATTATTTTGAACGCTACACCGAAGACGTTTAACAAAATTTGTGCCACAGTTATGAATCATTTCCCATGTGATTTCATTGAGGCAATCAGTGACTTTTTCTCGCAAAGTATCTTCGTCATTAACGAGATGACGGTGAACATTCGCTTTAAGATGACCCTTAAATGCGCGCCAGATACGTCAGGTATCGAGGAAATAAAATACTCGTGGTGGACCAAAACCTAGCAAAAAATGATATGGAAATGTCAGAACAATCTCAAACATCGTTTACAGTTCAGGGAATGGATACCCCAGTACCGGCGAAGGAATGCGTGCGAACGGGCCTGAACTTGTCGTTATCAAGCGACCGTTATTCGGACAGCGGGGTGGACCCCACGGCTTCGCTATCTAAGAATGCTATAGGGAGCACGAAAACAGCCTAGATGGAAGAAGATGGACAGCTAATGAAAGTTCCTCCAAAAAGTTGGGGACTTTTTGCTCCCGACACTATTCAAACCTAACGAGGAAGGATTAACTCTGCACCGACCGACGCCGGCCAACAGTCGTCAATGGATAGGCTCGGTAGCAAGATCAAAGAATTAACCGACTTCATAAAAGACAAGAAGAATCTCCATCATGAGATCCGAAAATTGGTTACGTCTATTGGTACGGCATGGAGGCTGGCCAATAAATTACCAACGACGTCAGCGACAACTACTCAAACAACTCCGTGGATGACCACAAAATCACAGCCACTTTTGGGCAATCCTGAGAAACTGCCACCGCAAAGAAAGTACAATAACAAGAAGAGGTAGCCTTCCACGCCCAGCCCTTCCTCAGCGAGTGACAATCCAGCACAGAAGAAGACTGCCCGAGAAGACACATGAATCAAAGTGACTTGGCAAAAGAAAAAGAAGGAAAGAGAACAGAAGCCAACGGCACAATCTACTGAAGCCCAAATCCAGCCAAGTAAGAGTGGCTCAAAGAAACCGAGGAGGAAGAAGAAAAGAACAAAGGTCGTGCTTGTCCAACCAGCTGAAGGGCGAACGTACGCCGATCTCATCAAGGAAATCAAGGCCAAAGTTAACCCGACAGAAACTGGAGTAGACATAAAGTCTATCAAACAATCGAAGCGCAGGGGCGTTCTCCTAGAAATGGGTCGCAAGACTAAAGACACTACTGCTTTCACGGCTGCGATAAAAATAGCAACCGCTAACATCGGTTCAGTCAGAACGCTCACCCCAAAAACAACGATCGAGATCCTTGACTTGGATAGAATCTCTACTGAGAACGACGTCCGTGAAACACTCAAACATGACTTTACCGACAGCCTGGAGATAAAACGTGTGAACTCGACAAAACTTACACCACGAGGCAATCGGGCAGCCTTTTGCGAGATAGACGAGGCTAGCACGATCAAGATTCTTGACAAGGCCCGTATAATGATCGGATGGATTAACTGTCGCATACGCCCAGTTGCGAAAGTAACCCGATGCTTTAAATGCCTTGATTTTGGGCACCAAAAAAAAACTGTACGAGACCGGACAGAAGCAAGTGTTGCTATAAATGTGGCGGAGAAAAGCACAAGTCCGTAAACTGTATGGAGAACCTAAAATGCTTCCTATGTACAACGGATAAAGACGCTCAAGATGGCTTATGTCATATAGCCGGCTCCGAGGCTTGTACAGCATTCCGTACTGCACTTGCTGAAGTCACGAGAAAGCAGAAATGACGCGCTTATTACAAGGCAACCTGAATAAATGTGCTATGGCGCAAAATCTACCGCGCCAGCGTATCTTCGAAAACAAAATTGACATCTGCCTTATCTGCGAGCAACATCTCAACATCCAAGATAGAGCATGGTTCGCTGATAAATCCGGCACAGCAGCAATCTGGATCGCTAACACTAAGAACATCACCGTCGACAACAGCGGAAGCGGATCAGGATTCGTCTGGATAAAAACCCCCACGACCTACTTTATGAGCGTCTACCTTTCACCCAATGGAGGGATTTGGGTGTTTCGACAAAAAATGGCAGACATACAGGACGCCATCCGCAAGTTCAATGAGGAAAACATCGTGGCTGGCGATTTCAACGCGAAATTGGCTGAATGGGGTGCTGACTTCTCTGACACTAGAGACAACGAAGTAGCAGACTTTGCCGCAAGACTCGACCTTATAATGCTGAACAGCGGAAATACTATGATTTTTAGAAGACCAAGATACCGGGAATTTATCCCCGATGTCACGTTGGCGACTCCAAGAATCGCGACCATGATCGAGGATTGGACAGTATCAGAGGAATACAGTGGCAGTGATCACCAACATGTGACATTCAGCATTCGATTAGCACCTGTTCCGGTACCACGTCGTGATTATCGACCACGGAAATGGAATGTCAAGAAGCTCGATTCAGAGGCGCTACGAACTTCTCTGACACGAAGCTCGTCTTTTTTTCAGAACAGCTTGATTCCGAATACTCGTTACGAGACAGAAACATTAGTGTCAAAAGCGATGGAATCGATCGTCGCTTCATGCGATGCTTTCATGCCATGGATGAAAAAGCGAGGCTTCCATAGGCCGGCATACTGGTGGTCTCAAGACATAGCAGAACTTAGGAAAAAATGTTACGAGCTACGTCGGCTAGCAACGAAAGCTGCGAAACACTCCCCCAATCAAGATCTACATTCGAGTGAGTAGAAGCAGGCCAAAAAGAACCTAAATCTGGCTATCAAAGCAAGCAAAGCGAAATTGTGGCAAGGGATCTGTAACGACCTTGATAAAGACATCTGGGGTAAAACTTACCAAATTGTCGTCAAGCGACTTGGAAAAGCTTCACCAGAAGCGCTGAAACCACCTGCCTTAATGAGCAGCATCGTAGCTGAGCTGTTTCCTAAACACCTGCTGAGGGAAAGAAGACATTATATGAAAAACAGCGAAACACCTTTCACAACCAAGGAACTATAGGATGCGGCGAAGACTCTCAAGACAGGAAAAGCACCTGGCCCTGTGGTGTCCCGGCATCAGTGATCAAGATTGTAGCCCTGGAATACCTAGATATACTTCTGAATGCATACAATGCATGCCTAGCAACTGGCATGTTTCCAACGGCCTGGAAGCGTCAGAGATTGGTTCTGTTCGACAAAGGCAAAAATAGCCCTGTAACACCCTCGTCGTTCAAACCACTCTGCATGCTGGACAACACTGGGAAACTGCTCGAGAAGCTTATACAGGGAAGAATACGCAACGACATCGATCATGCTAGAGGCTTTGCCACAAACCAACATGGCTTCCGAAAAGGACGATCGACAGTCGGCGCGATCCGGAAATTCGTAGGGACAATGAGAGAAGCATGGTCTGGTAGCCTCAAAGCCCACAAGATGTGTCTTATCCTCACACTAGACACCAAAAAAGTCTTCAACAATGCGAATTGGGGTAACATTCTAGATGCCTTGGAGCACAAATTTGACGCGTTGCCGGAAATTGAAAACTTTAACGATATTCAGCAATATCTCCTGAATAAAAATCACTCGACAGAGGACAATTATGCCGGTGCGTATGAAACAGTGCAAAGAATATAACATCGATATTTCAGCTCTTGGATTTTGAGTCCTGTGAAGAAGTAATTTCAAATACTCTATCAGTTGCAATCTCAGTCTCAAAATTTATCTATACAACATTTACGGATTATTACATTACTATGTATAGTAGGGTGGATCAAAATAATTAAGAAATTTTTTATTTTGGATCTGTCATACGAAAACTAGTTGCTAGGTGCCTCTAGAAAGTATTTTCCAAGTATAAGCTCTTAATATTAACGGAAAGATTATCTTGTCACGGGGCTTCTTTATTATCTATTGAAGGCCCTTACTCCGACAATGGTTGATTATCGACGGATCATAGGGGGCTGTGATCTGAGATGCTCGCGGAGTGAAAATTTCACAAAATGACTTCTGGGGTCTAGAGTGGAAGTGCTTCAAGGATGGGGATAATTCGACACCGGGCCAGAGTGAAGCGGTCGCAACGAAAAGAAGACATTATGAAGCCGGAGCCCGACAAAGCTGCCACGAAATTCTAAAATTGCAAAGTAATTATCTCTTTTCCTCTGGATTTTCTGTGGAACCTTCAGAGCGATTATTTCAACATTAAAATTCGATATTTATTGCTAGGCATTTAGCCAGCCTAAATATCTATTGATAATTACTATAATAGTACCGTAATTACAGATTTAAGTTACATCGTCAAACCCGAGCAGCAACGCAATTAACAAAATCCACATACTCAACGAGAGCAGAGGAGATTATTTGCAGAGTATAGACCCTGACAAGAGGCGAAAAGAAC
>JZSA01007334.1:0-20332 GCA_000956155.1 Cotesia vestalis
GTGTTTGGATGAAATTATTATATTGTGTGTGTGTGTGTGTGGAAATTATTTTACATTATATACTCCTCGTTCACGGGCTGTCGAGGAGGTTAGTATTAGCAGGTTGTCGACTAGTGTCATGGTATCCTCCTCTGTCCTAGTCGACTTCAGGTTCCTTAGTCCCGTAGTGAGGGTCCGGGCGACAGCGAAAGGGCTAAGGACGGTTTGAACCTTGGGCAGGGGTCCGGGCGACCACCCAAGGTCAAATCTAGAGTCTTAGAGCGTGAGGGTCCTGTGGACAGCGCGACTTAGGTAGAAACTGCGGTATAGACGCTCCATATGAGGGTACTGTCAGGATTAAGCAACTATGATAGAAACTATGATATAGACGCTCCTTATGAGGGTATCGTAGGAATAAGAAACTATGATAGAAACTACAGTATAGACGCTCCTTCAGAGGGTACTGTAGGATTAAGGAAACTTTTCGAGTATGTGAGTGTGTGTGAGAATTAAAATAAAATCAAATTGTGTAAAATTAAGAAAATAAATTTATAATTCATGTTAAATTTAGTTGTCGTTATTTGTGTCAATCTGATTATAATTTCTCTCGACCCTGTGATATCTCTCTTGCTTGGACCAGTTCTGGAAACCGTGATAAAAATTCCAGTGGCGCTCTTAATTATTAAACTTAAATAAAGGGGTGACCAAGGGACGGTATCAACCCGTTACAAGATCATTACAGAAAAAGCAGAGACCATTTTAGTCATACCATTCTGGACAGCTCAACCTTGGTCCCCTATTCTAGAATCTCTATTAATAGAGAAACTGATTATCTTTAATCCTAATAAACAATTGCTGCTATCTCCTTGCAGGACCCAACACCATCCACTATGCCAAAAAATGTCTTTGATTGCCGGCAAATTATCAGGAAAGCGTTCGCGTGAAGAGGTCTCTCAGTTCAGACAGCGGCGATGATGCTGTCATCTTTCACAGAAAGTACTATAAAGCAGTATTTCAATCCTATTAAATTGTAGTAGAAATTTTGTTACAAAAAAGGATTAGATCCTTTCGAAATCTCGGAATCTGAACTGCTAGATTTTTTATCCATAAGATTTGAAGCAGGTGCCTCTTATGGCACGTTAAATTCCATGAGAGCTGCTGTTTCCCTAATTGCCGGGAATAATCTATCGGATAGTGTGTCATTAAACGGATTTTTTAAAGGCGTTTTTAGACAACGATCGTTGAAGACCAGAAATGATAGAACTTGGGATCCAAAAATTGTATTAGATTTTCTGGAAAAATGGAGTCCAATTGAATAGTTGAATCTATCGGAACTGACAAAAAAAGTAATGACTCTACTAGCTCTAGGAACGGGCCATAGACTGCAGGCGTCAGCGGTCGTAAGCTTAACAAATATTAAAAAGTCTAAAACAAGATTAGAAATGAAAATAAAAGACTTGATTAAAACCTCAAAGAAAGGTCTTAAACAATCATTGCTACAATTACCAATTTTTAAAGAAAATCCACAGCTCTGTATTGTCACCCATATGCTGAGGTACATAGAAGTATCGAAGGAACTTCGAAAAGACTATAAAAAGCTGTTAATAACCTGGAAGAAACTACACAAGGAGGCTTCTTCAGAGACGATCAGTCGGTAAATGAAGTCTGTGTTATCAGTCAACGATGTGAGTGAAGAATTCACGGGGTCTAGTACAAGACACGCCTCAACCTCATCAGCGTTCAGGAAAGGACTAGACATTAAAGTGACCAAGTCTACAGCAGGATGGTCGAAATCTTCTGAAGTTTTCGCGAGATTTTACAATCGACCTCTACAAGAGATAGATAATAATCTTGCTAAGGCTATTTTGCAAGGAAATCAAAACATGTAGTTGTGGAAAATAATAAAAAATGTTTAAAAAAAAAAAAGAGGGGGGGAGGGAACAAACCTTACTCTAAACATCTACGTGTAATGTAATCCCGAGAACAAGACGTCATATAATTAAAGGATCAAACGAGCCCACCGAAGGCAAGCGAAACTCGATCAGAATTATATGTCGTCTCTTTCGAGAGGATTACCTCCCCCCCTGTATTGTTTTCCCACCCGTTTATTTAATTAATATATCAGAGATAATCACAATTATTACATTATTTTCCTAGGTATTCGTTCTCAAAAAATATGAGTCAGATACGAGGACGTAGTCGATGGAGGGCCACTAATGGCACTACTGTTTGTTTAAATACTCTAAAGTTGTGGTGATGTTGCAGTACAAACAGCGGTACTACGTGTAATTTAATCCTCTCGAACGAGACGACATAAAATTCTGATCAAACTTCGCCCGCCTCCGTCAGGCTCGTTTGATCCTTTAATTTTTATAACAATTTCGCGAACCAAATTTCAAAAATCTGCTCTCGGAATTTTTTTTAGCGTTTAAAAAGAGTCTTAAAATAGTCTTGGTTTGTGTCACGTTTAAGATCTTAAATAAACGACAATTTTGAGATGATTTTTTTTTATACTGGTAGTTTAGCTTTTCATGACACTCTCAAGAAGGCATTTTTACTTATAATCACATATGCAAGTAAACTTTTTGTTATTAGGTATAGTGCAATGTATAAAAATTACAATAATTCAAACTTTAAAATGTAATATCTTTGAAAAAGAGTTTTCAAAACATTTAATGTTGTACCATTCAACGTAGGGTGATATTTAGCATAATATGTGTAAATCCAAAAAAAAAAAATCTTAAAAATTCATCTGGTGGTACAACTACCTTGAAGACCGAAAATGCTACTCCATTGTTTACTTATAATGTAATTTACGATAAAACGAAGATATCTAATTAAAAACTTTCACTTAATAATGATCATAAATTTATAAATTTTTTTTGTTTTTTTTTTATCAAATTTGAAAGATTTCTGAGCATACTTTTTCTGAGGAAAGCTAAAAATCTACAAAAGTATCAATATACTCAACAGATCATTTTATGATTTGATGACTTTTATTTAGATTCTCTCAAATACATTATTGTAATTGAAAATAGTTTAAAATAATCATTTTCAAATCATTACAACAAATATATTAAAGGCGTAATTCTGCCCCACCTGCCTTTCCGTAAGATCCAATGAAGCAGCAATCTCGATTCGTCTTGGACGGCATAAATATTTGTTGAAATGAAATTCTTTCTCTAATTCTAAAAGTTGAGTATTTGTATAAGCAGTTCGGAGTCTCCTGGGTAATCCATTTTCTGTAACATAAACAAACATTCTTGAATGTAAATGTTATGTTATGCATTTCTTTTTTACGTATTAATTAGCTATAGAAATTCATATAAATTTATTTATAATTTTAAAAAAACTTAAAGAATATTGTTAAAGTAAAAGAATATTCTGAGTTTGCTGATTAAATATTTCGTTTGACTCTGTCAGAGGCCTGTGTAAATTCGCATAATTAGTTTGCGGTCCAATTACATTAGAGGAATTAAAACCTGAATAAAATAAACAGATAAATGGGAGTTTTGTTATACGTAAGCATACTTACTCAAACTTTTAATAAAGATTATTTATGTAATGACAGAGAACATTTGTAACAAGGGTATTTAGCCCGGTCCAATTGGTCACTCCTTTCTTCCTTGAAAAGGGCGCCACTGGGATTTTAGACACGGTGTCCCAAAAACTAGGGAAGCATGAAAGGGAAAAAGTCAGGTCGTGAGAAGTTCGAGAGGGCTGTAAATAATACTGAGAAAATTATTAATAACAAATAAAATTATTTATTCAAATTCAATAACAAAATTAACAATTTCCAAATTAATTGCTAACAATTACTTCCAAAAATTAACAACTGTGAGAACCTCTCACCTACGCAGACCACTTGCCAGAAAATTTTACAACTAAATATCATTTAACTCTTTATTTTCCTAAGCCTCGTCAACCTGACAGAATTCCGTAAAATACCATAAATTAATTACCTCGTTAACCTAACGAACTACCATATAACTTATAAACTACAATTAAAACCTTTTTTCCGACTGTGCCCCCGACTCGGGCGTCTACGCATCAGTTTCCTAACTTATTCCCGTTGTACTCTCGACTCGGGCAACTATACAACGGTTTTTAAGTGACTGCCTAGGAAACAGAGGAGTATACTATGAATACCTAGATATACCATATAACATCTTAACTACAATTAAAACCTTATTTCCGACTGCGCCCCTGACTCGGGCATCTACGCAGCGGTTCTCTTACTTATTCTCATTGTACTCCCAACCTGGGCGTCTACGATTTCTGAGTGACTGCCTTGGAAACAGAGGAAGATACCGTGAATACCTAGACAGCACTGCACACACACACACACACTCAGTTCCATATAAAATCGTCCACCGGATGCTAACTTAATTCACCAAAGTCTCTAATTACTGAATTTCTCCAAATTAATAATCAACTAAATTCCTGGACTTTCACACTCTCTTAATTCACAAAATTTAACGCCTAACATTTATCCAACACAAAAATACCGATGCACTAATTTAATTCATTGCTAAATTTACTAACCAAATTTCTTAACTAAATTTATTAATCAAATCTTCTTAACTAAATTCATTAACCAAATCTTCTTAACTAAATTCCTTGACCAAATTGATTAATTAAATTCATTAACTAGATTCATTAACTAAATGAATTAAATTCAGCCCAACGGGATAAATTTAACTTTACAAAATTTCTAATTTCAAATACTACGAATTTAACAAGTCTCATTAAATGTTCAAACTACAGAAATTTCTAGAATGACCTTCACTATCTATATTATACAATTACTTTTACTATTTCAAATTTTATCGTGATAATTGTAACTAAAATAATTTAATTATGCCAAAAGACTTGTAATTAAATAATAAATGACCTTGACAAATGATTGGCGTATAAAAGAACCTACTAATATAAAATTAACGCCTGAGATAGTAGCGATCATTAATTTACGAAAATTAATTACAATTATTCCAGCCTCTCAATTTACCAAATGAAGTCTAGGCCTTAAATAATTGTAAAAATACCTGAGACTAAATTTTTTCAATTCTCCAACGGTGACTGGTGTTATGTTCAAAACTGGCGAGATCAGCGGCTGGTTGGTCTCACTCGTCTGCAATGCATGTACTAGCTCCAGATAGAAGATTTCGAAATTCCAGTTCACAAATTGACTTCCTTCTTGATGCTTCTGTATCTTGATGACTAATTTTTACAGCACTGCACTGACTCAACTACGTTTCCCAAAAGAACCACTCTCTCAAAAAGCGTCACTGACTCAAAAGCCTCGTCTTCTCTCCTGCCAGCTCTTCTATAACCCCCGAACTCCAGGTTCTCGAACTTTTTTATTGTTATCCCCGCTTTATTTTCCGGAGACAGCAGTGGGGACTTTCGATTCGCACGCCCGGTGACAAGTCGAAACTAGTTTTCAAAATCGAAAGGTAAGGGAAAGCCCTTACTCACCGTGGCGTCAATTACGTGGTTGATAATATCCCGGAAAGTTCGATTTTCCTTGTTACACATGAGTTAAGAAGAACTAATTAAAAAAAAAAAAAAAAAAATTTAGATTAACATAATAAAAACAGTTTCTCCGTCAAAATCATGCCAAATCCACGTTCCTTGAACTTACATTTATTTCAAAAATGCATTAATTATTTATAAAAAAATGTTAAATAAAGATGATACTTTACAAAAAGATGTGAAATAAAAATGGAATCAAGTAACGATTAAAACTCTTAAGTCGAAAAAAATTATTTGTTGCAAATTTAAGAAATAAAGAAAAGTTTCTTGGACGAATTTGGTGCTTGTCATTGAATGTTATAGCCGGTGTTGCCTCATGTAACACACAGGGTCTCTTCTGCTTCTCGACGAAAATTGCAGCGCTTGCACTTTATAAATTTCGACAATCACTATGACAACACCTCGATCCAGAATTGAGCACACTGTGTCCACACAATGCGAAATTTGCAATTTTAGACCAATAACAAAATTTAACTCCCTTCCGAAAACCGCGACCCGGGTGTATAAAAACACGATACACCGCGGGTCACTTGTACAGTCTTTTATTAAAGAATACGAGGGAAGGTATCCTCGTAGAATCCGTGTGGGTCCTTGTACCGCGTTACGTACGAGGATGTGTAAAGCACTAGGTCGCTTACAAAAATTCTAAATTAACTATTGTCTTATTCGACTCTTTAAATTATGTCTACAAAAGACACCGGTGTGCTCTTCAAGCTGTATCGAGGGCCCCGTTATCCGTAGTGCTACTGTGCCGGAGTGATCGTTACCCGTTAAAGGCCCTTTTATTCGCACTGTGTTAGTTATCGACGAATCACAGTGCGCTGTGATCTTAAGTCCTCATAACCATAGCTAAAGCTATGAATTATAAATAAAGCTAAAGAATGATTTTTGACTAAAACAAATGGATTGTAATTTATTTAGTAAATTCTCGGATTCTACAAAATTAGGATTAATTCAAGATACGAAGAACTATTGTATTAAATATTTATTGTTGTAATATTAAGAACACAGCAGTGAATTAGTAGTTAGGAAAATGAAAATTAGAAATTAAGAATGGATAATTAGGAAATAAGAATGGAAATCAATTTATTATTCGGAAAATTTGTTGTTAATGTTGGAAATGGAAAATAGTGTGGTTGTGTGTGAGTAAAGGGGTTATCTCAGTTTCATGGTATACTCCTCTGGCTTTGTAGTAGCTCTCTTAGAGTAGCGTGAAAGTTTGGGGGACAGCGTGCACTGTGTGGACAGCGTATGCAGTAACGTGAGGGTCCAGCGCAGTGACGTGAGGGTCCATGAGAAAAAGTGAACTAAGTTAGAGTAACATAAGGGTCCAGGGGACAGCACGAAGTAGATAGAGTAGTGTGAGAGTCCAGTGGACAGCGGGCACTGCAGCCACGTGAGGGTCCAGCTGGACAGAGCGAAATATATCGTATGAGAGTGGGGTATGAATGTGTTTTATTCTATGAAATGTTATTAATTGTTATATTGGCCATTATTTCAAATGTAAAAGGATTGGATAGATGTATAATTTTGTAAAACGAATTTCCTTGTTTAAATTTTGGTTCTTTCCAGCAATCTCTCATGACCCTGGCCTATTACTCCATGTTCTGGTCCAGTTCTAGATATTGAGTCCAAAAATCCAGTGGCGCTCTTAATAAATAAAAAGGGTGACCAACGAGCAAACGACATCCCGTTTCAATACGTTTTTCTAAATTATAACGTTTCGATCTATTATTTAATTCACGGCGGATCTTAGTGTCTGCCGGAGTCGTTACTCCGGTCTCGAACTCATAATTCAACACTATTAATCATAAACATAGTTATAAGTGAATAGTTCATAAGTGAAATATTGTGCATTGAGTGAGACATTGTGCAACCACGAGAGGACGAAAAGAATCAAATCAAGGAGCTGCCAATGGCCCAATTCAAAATCAATCGAAAGCAACACTAAGGGACGACCGTAAGTTTGCTATTTGAAATCGACCCTCCTCTAAATTCATCGTCGGGAAACCCTGGTTACCAGGGAGTGTTCGAAATCCTCCATAAAAATATAAATCTTTTTGACTCCCCGCTCACCATTTATTATTTAATTATAATTAATTCGGACATGACATAAGTAACCCAAATTTTTTTTTATTTTTAAAAAATCTTCTTAGGGCCGTGTATTAGGATAAAAATACACCTAACGACGTGTATTTTAACATGACCCAACGCCCTGAGGGAGAGGTAAGACCGAGCTAGGCGGAGTCATAGTATTAATCGATTGGAGATTATTCTCCTGGTGCCTTATATTTTTTTTTATTATGCCAAAATTCTATATAGACGGTAAACCTGGCTTGGTAAATCCTTGAGCCAGGCGAAACCCCGTTATAAAATAAATCTATCTATCGATCTATCTATCGATCTATCTATCTATCTATCTATCTATATATAACACATATTTCGATAGCTAAATTTTCATAGCACCAAGTTTATCCGAATAACTTTTTTTTTTAATTCTTAAATTTGCAACAAAATTTTTTTCGACTTACTAGTTATAACGGTTACTTGGTTTCATTTTCACTTTATATCTTTTTGTAAAGAATTAATTTGTTTTTGAAATCAATTAATTTTCATAGTGAAACTGATTTCGTTCGGATTTCATATCTTTTTGTAAAATATCGTTTGCATGCCTTATATAATTTGTAACAGGGTAAAATTACCCTAAATTGATAAGTCACCGGAGATCGATAATTGTTCGACATAGCACTGGCGCGTCTCGATCTTCGGGCCTAAAAGGAGAATAGGAGGGGGGAGTTTTGGGTTAATATAGGTGAGTCGTGCAGTGGAAAAGGGAGAAGTAGTGTGACCGCCAGACCTAGTGCCACGGGAAACCAAAAAGGACCGATCCCCGGAGTAGTGACGAGACGAAGGAAGCCAACTACAACTAGGACTTCATCCTCAATAAGAGAGTTAGATCATCATTTTATTCGTCAAGGTATCAATTATTACTTTGTGGGAAAGAAGTGGACCGCGGTTTACCCAATACCCAGTTACTTCTCCTTTTTGATTATTAATTGGATCGTTTAATCGACGATTATTTAATTAGTCAGAATAAAACATTTGTTAGTTTGGATTGAGTGATTTTCCTGGGGGCTTATACCCAATAGTCACTCAACCGACCTTGAGGGAGGATTTTTAACAACCAAAAAATTAGTAAATTAAATTAATTAACATCTAGAAAATTCGCTTAATTTATTGTTATAATTTTTATAACAATTAAGTCAAGAAAAAGTGATTAATTTGGTTGCTTGAAAAATAATCGACAAACTTTTTACTCGTGGAATTTTTGTCGAGCGTCAGTACATTTTGTGTCGCAGTAAATTCCAACACCCAAGGTCAAGGACAACTAAGCTAACGAATGTTCTAGCTAACGAATTTGAATGTTTCGACTTTTGTCGATTTTTTTATAAATCAGAAAAATATTGAAAATTATATTAGCAATTAATTACTAAATTTATTTTATATTGTAAATTAATTTTTGCGTGACAATTAATTTAATTGGGGATTAAGTCCGTGAATTAATTAAATTAAATTTTGTTGCAAATTAAAAATTAATAGCGTGGACATTAAGTCCAAGGATTTAGTTATTTTGAGTAGAAAATTTATCACAGGAAAAATTGGTTATGATTAATTAATTTATATCATTAAATTTGTGTTAATAATTTTGAACTTGATTGTAAAGTTTATATCGTGATCATTTTAATTGTCAAAAGTTAATTAACCAACTATTGTTATATTATTAAGAACATGACGATAAGTTACTCAGGAATGTTAATCTATTTAATATTTTAATGCCGAATCAAAAATTACAATCGGAATTTGGAATAGCGTGTCAGTCAAGTTAATTGGAATTAAATTATTAATCGTAAATTTATTATTTAATTAGTACTAATGATTAAATAATTTAATTAAAGTTTTGGATCAAATTAATTACATTCAATTTTTAAATAAAATTTATAAAATAAAATCATTACAAGTGTGGGTTATGTGTGTGAAGAATTGTACGGGTAATGTGTGATAGAGAGTGTTAATAGTGTTAAGTTTGGTAATTAAATAAAACTGATCAGATTGTTAATTAATTATTTATTCTTCAACAGCACCTTCCTTTACTCTCTCTACCCTAGGATAAGAATTCTCAGCTCTGGACCGGTTCCAGGAACCGTGATTAAAAATCCTGGTGGCGCCCTGATAATTATTGTTTTTGTTAATTTTGTTAGTTAATTATAAAATTGATTAGGGGCTAACCTGAACAGGTAAAACTGTTACAAATTATACATAAATTATATATATCTCGATATAACTTATAACGAGAATTTTTGAAGTCGATCCAGGTGTTCGATCGTTACAGTGTTCCCCCGCTTACAGATCTTGACGTTAGACGCCAATTCATAATCCGAATTTTCAATTTATAATCGAAATTTTCTTGGGGTTCTACGGGAACTTACATATTACTAAAATTCTAAATTATACTTCGGTATCTTTCCGATTTTCGGTCTCTGGTCTCAATAAAAATAGGGCGCTAGGTAATTTTTAATCACTGGGATTACCAAACCAGTAAAAACGTAATCAGATAATTTTTATTTGCTAAGAATTATCAAACTAACCAAACTCAAACTAAAACATAAACGTAACCTGAACTTAAACGAAACTAGATAATTTTCATTCACTAGAAATTATCTAACTAGCCAATAAACGTAAACTTAATCGGAAACAACAAAATATAGACCAAATAACCAAAGACCGGAAAGACAACGGGATACCTCGGGGTTGCTCAGTGTGCTGGTTCGTGGAGAGAGGGCATGATTTGAGTAGAGAGTGGATCTATGATTGCAATGATTTTATTCGCAACACCAAAATTTTATGCTCAACAAAATCCTTATTTATTTAACCACAACTTTATCTTAATTAACAAACTTGAACATAACCACGACAAAATTATCGGAACGATACAACTAACAATAGGAAACGCTATAGTCATGTTACAGACTCTTAATCTTTTAAAATGAAACAAATAAATAAATAAATCTTACCATAATAATCTCAATTAAATAAATTAATCTAAACAACTTGAACAATATTCTCAAATAAATCTGTCAACGTACTCTAAATTATTCATGACACAAAAGTATTCTATAGAATTGGTATCTGATGTCTCATAACCAAGAGCTCAATTATTAACGCTCAAATTACAATAAATAAAGCGATCTCATACCTTTTAGAAACAATGTCGATGCTGAGTAACTTGTTATTTTATTTTTAACAACTTCATAACTATGTATTTTTGTCTAGAGCCCAATATAAAACGCAAAAGACTACAACTTTAACGTGGAACTGAAACGCTACGCACGTCCGATCACCTGAAGTGACCAGCGGCAACTCCCAAACACGACTGTACTCTACGAAGTCCAAAACTCGACTGTTTTACATGACTCACTCACAACTAAAATCTCTATAATCAACTAATTCCCAAATATTTTAATCTTTAATCAAACAATTGAGGTTCTGAGTACGGATATTCCTTTGGTGGACGCTCTCCAGAAACTGACTACGGCTGGGATCGAAACTCAAAAACTCAAAACATAAACGTAACATTAACAAAAGTAGATAATTTTTATTCGCTAGAAATTATCAAAACTAGCTAAAACGTAAACTTAATCGAAAACTTAAATTGATCCCATATGCTTTCGTCATATTCCTTTACGTTGAAGCGCTGGCATCTCAACCAGACTTAGGCATTTCACCTGGAAGTCTCAAAGGGTTAGACTGGTGTCTAAAGTCAAACGAAACCGGGTGACTTACAGTTCCGCTCCACGGTAACGCTGACTTACCCACGTCCTCTGCAACCTCAAAACCCAAAACTAAAAATTCAGAACTCAAAACTCAAAACTCAAAATTCGAAACACAAAACTCAAAATAACTCAAAATATCTCAATAAAATCCTTTAATGACTTGACCTTAATATTTTTCACAACTTGACTCTAAAAACTGACGCTACTCTTAAAAATTCTAAAATCTCAACTGTAACATTAATTCTTTAAATTCACTCTAAAACTATAAACTCCGTTACTCGGCATCAACACTCACTTGATTCACAAAACATTTCTTTTAATCCTTAAAATTATATTTTCTATGGTATTTGGCTTTAAAATATCGGCTTAAAGCTACAAAAATCCGTTGGCACTAGTGACGTTCATTTTAAATAGACCCCGGTCGTTAAAATAACGTCACAAACTATAGATGAATGATATATAATTGTATATAGTTATTTTTATTCGGGTATGCCTTTATATGAGTATATCAGATCACTTATGTACTGATAAGGGTATGAGTATATCAGACTATATGAAGCCATATCAAGTTATATCAACCCTGATCAAGGATTTGTTTTTTAAGTTTATCAAAGTATATATAACTTTACATATTTATTTACTTTACTTTTATATATATATATTATAACGGGTATTCCGACCTCGTGCGTTAGCGAGGCCGAAGTCCGGAATAAATAAATTTGGCCTACCTGCTGTCTTATTGTTGGGCGCCAGGAGCTAAGCTCCACTCACGTCGTGTACGGCGTACTCGGACTAAAACTCTTCGTCGGGGTGGCGGGTAAAAGGTGCAACCTAACTTAAAGAAGGAACTAGGAACGATCGACCGGGTATTATAATTCGCCGAAATTCTATTATAAAATCTGATTTATTGACCAAACACAAAAAAAAAGACAAAAAAAACAATTCCAATGATCGCCAAAATAACAAAATCACAATAATCAATGGATCAATATTCGCACGCCGCAATTAATTTAATTATTAGTAATTAAATTTCATTAAAGGATAAAGCGTCACAAGAATTTGATTAATAATAATCGAATGTCCAAAGGACCACACAATCAAAATCACAATTCAGCTATTAACAACCAAAATTCCCGAAATAAACCAAAATCGTACGCCGCAATTAATGTAATTGATCATAATTAAGTAAATCCAAAAAAAAAATTCTCTAATTCGTAGTAAGGAATTGAATTAAACAAATTAATTGTCGTAAAATTGTTTAAGTACTAGTAATTATTTAAATTGACTTAAATTACCGTCGCAAATTTCTTAATTAGTGATAATTAATTAATTTCAACAAATTAATCGTTGTAAAATTATTAGTTAATAATCATTGATTAAATTAAATAAAATTACTGTCACAAAAAAAAATTCCTAATTAATAATAATTAATGAAATCAAACACATTAGTCGTCACAAAATTGTTTGATGACTACTACTTAACTGAATTGGATCAATTAATCGTCGCAAGAAATTTTTAATTATATCTCATATTTTGTTCGAAAAGATCATACTATGTAGTACCGTTTATGTACGCCAATTTTTAGCAGTTAAAATATTTTCTTCCCACCATTCAAAATCTTTTTTTAAAGATTGATCTAATCGCATGTTTGCGTCATAATTATCGTGAGAATGAAGTAAAGATAAATACCTTTGACGTTCAAATAATTTAGAATGGAACCAGCCATAATTAACAGCTGGGCAAGCTGCAATAATATTACCTACGAAACAGGCAAAATCTCTAATTAAACAGGTATCAATTGTTTTAAATTTTTTAACCAATTCTAAAATGTGTTCCCTTTTTTTTTGAGTTAATTCTAAAGTCATCGCACTAGAATCTAAAATAAAACCTAAAAATTGACAAGTAGTTGATGGAAATAAATCGCTCTTGTTAACATTTATAACAAATCCTAAAGATTCCAAGATCTTTCTAGTGACAGCAACATTTTCATTGCATCTTTCCTTCGTCTCAGCAGTCAACCACCAATCGTCTAAATATACAACTGAAACCCATCCCAAACTTCTCAAATAGTTGATAATAGGTTTTGTAATCTTAGTAAATAACCAAGGCCCTGTACACAAACCGAAAGGTACACATACATCCTCTTACAATTGTTCTTTCCACCGAAATCTTAAATATTTATAATAATCTTTATGAATTGGAATAGTTAAATAAGCGTCCTGCTGATCAATACTGGTCATGTAGTTTCCTTTCACCATGAGCTTCAAGACTGTCCGAATATCTTCCAACTTAAAATATACTGGATCAATAAAAGTATTTAACTTTTTAAGATTTAATATCAAACGCATTTTCCCATAACTCTTAGGAACCAGGAAAATACTTGAAACAAACTGTCCTCTACTATATTTGCATTCTCGAACCGCTCCTATATTTAGCAAATGACAAATTGCTTCAGACATTGCCTCATCTTCAGCAACAGAAACTGAAAATTCCGGAGGTTCGAAGGATTGAACCGGAGTACATACGAAAGGAATTTTATAACCAGAAATAGTCGATAAAATGAAATTATCCGAAGTAATTGAAGACCAAGCTTGAGCAAAAAATCTTAATCGACCAGCAATTCTCACCTCTACTTCGTTGATGGATTGTTGAATTGATTCAAATGGGTCTGAGATCTCGTCGAAGAACGAGTTGGATTCTGTTGAACTGGAGCACGGTTGGAGCGAGGAAATTTGTTCGAAGTTCTTTGATTGAAGCTCGACTGTTGACGTCCACTCTGAGTCCCAGTCGAGCTCTTCCAGTTTAAAAAACTACGAGATTTCGACGAATCAGCCTTATCGGGGGTTGTTTTCAAAGACAATCCTACTTTCTCCACCATTGTAGCTGATTTGATCCTCTTTCCAAGATCCTCACCAAAGAGAAACTTGTCAGTCTTCGAGTCCACAAGTACAGTCTTCCTCTTATCATCTACATAGGAATAGACTTGATGTTTACGAGTCTTAGAAAGCTGATGCATCAGCTCACAAAACATCTGACTGGAGTCACACAACCACTCCAATAAAACGTCTTTTTCGATAGGTTCCTTCTCATCATTGAAAATTGCACAAATAGATTTTCCGAGTGCGACTAAACCGCGGCCACAAAGATCCTGACTTGAAACCAGGTATTTGTCCCGACTCTTAGCAGTCTTGTGACGGAGAGGAAGTAACTCTGGATTTAATTCCGGGGCAATCAAAGAACAATTACCTTTATTCGGGTAAGTTTCCTCAAAAGATTTTTTGATCTTTGCATCCAAACCAGAGTCCAGAATTTCATTCCAGCAGGCTGATAATTCTGGATGAAAATTAAAGGTCTGATCCTTTAGTTGACGCTTGGCAACGCCAAGCAACAACGAAGCCTTCTCACTGAGTTGTGTAGGCGGCTGCTCTACGTCAACCTTCGTCTCTTGTAGCTCACGAGATGTCGTTTGTGAATTTACTTCACCATCGGAGCTCAAAGTCTCCAGATCATCATTTTCTGAGCCTACAGAGCAAAAGATCTAGGTTATAAACAACTATATAACCCAGTCATTAGGTACAATAATGATAAAAATCACATTGCCCATGAAAAATAAATTTAAATGACTCTAGTCAAACGACTGAGTCAGATGGCGCAATTTAAATTAATTGCCCGATATTTATTTATTTGAAAACTTATTTATTTATTATTATTTATATTAATTACCTTTGCCAATATGAGATTCAACATCAGAATCCTTTTCATCTGAAAGATCTTTAACTTCATCCAATAATTTTTGATATTTCTTCAACTTTTCAGCATAAGACTGCATTTTCTCAGCAGATTCATCATTACGACGTTTACTCATATTTATTAAATTATTATAATTAATCGACGGGAATAAAATAAAATATAATATTTATGTGATACGTGTAGTCTCTAGGCGCACCAAAAACGTAATATTAAAAAAACGGATAGTGGTTTTGAAATAGAAATTTCGGATTCAATCAAAACATCTAGACCTGGAGCCTCTCAACCCTTATTAATTTTAAATAAATTTAATGAAAATCCTAAATTATGTGTTGTTTCGGTATTGGAAGAATATATTAAAATTACAGAACCATTAATAACTACTGATTATCTTTTTATTACTAATAAAAGACCTTACAAAGTTGCTTCTAAGGACACTATTAGTCGGTGGATTAGAGCCTTTCTAGTTGAATGTGGTATAAGTTCAATCATTTTTCAATCGTAATAAAACTATTTATTTTATAATTTGCCATTTTTTTTATCTCAAAATCAAACTAAATTTTTTTTGTTACAATTGGGAAATTTTGGCCTGATTTTTTACTACTTGCAATAAATATTGCAACTGTTCTTCATTTTTGGTCAGATATTTGTCATACTCTTCTATTAATGCAACTCCTCTTTCCGCTATATCATTAACAACGCTGAGCCGTTTAAAAAATGTCAGATTCTCTTGATAGCTCTCATCCTGTGTCTAAAAATTTACGTATAATTGTATATAAATATACTTTTAAATATAAAAATATATTTTTAAAAATAGGGAATTTTATTTGTTCAGTTGGTCATTTGAACAACTGTAAAATTGAACAGATGATCTAGTTTACATAGAATCATTTGTATTTATATACAATTATACGTAAATTTTTCTGTGCTTTTATTCATTTATACTCATCAGCAATTTTACAAACTTTCATATTTATTTGGACAAATTTTCATAAATTCAAACTTTCATCGATACCAAAGCAACACGAGCAGGCATAAATTATTGTCTCTTATTGTATATGATTATATATAAATCTATAAATAATTAGATCTGATTAGACCTGAATTATCTAGAGCTATGTATGATTATAAATAAATCTATGCCCGGGAAAAAATGATTTTGCCTAATCATATATAGTTATATCTAATTATATATAACCGTATGAAGACTTATATATGATTATACCTACTCATACTTGACTAATATGAATCTGTATATAATCAGATCTGATTATCACGGGTCCATATATAATTGGATGTGATCAAACTTGGCTAACATAATTAGCCTTTTATAGATTATCATGTATTATTAAATCATATATAAGTTAATATACAATTATACATAGGTTTATGCATAGTCAGACCTAAGCAAACATTTTTTTTTGATATCACTTACAGTGCAAAATAATGTTTAACATTACGCTTAAATAGTTATAAAATAAAAAATTTATTGCACTTCCTATAGGATGTCTTGGTTTGCCCTGCTACTGTTTAATAATAAAATGATTATTGGAATAAATATGTTGTTATAATTAGATTCAGTGAAATAAGCAAATCAAGAGTATCAAAATTTAATATAAAATTAATTTTTATATTATATTTCTGATAAATTGATTTGATACGTTATGTACTTCATAGAATCATCAATACTTATAAGACGACAGCATAGCAGCCGGGAATTTCAAGACGGTTAGTAATTGGATGGGTGACCACGTCGGAGTTATAGCTGTAAAATCATCTGTAATAATTTTTTTTTTCTGATAAATTGATTTGATACGTTATGTACTTCATAGAATCATCAATACTTATAAGACGACAGCATAGCAGCCGGGAATTTCAAGACGCACTGGGATCATCAAAGTTAAACAGCATTGAGCGTGGTTAGTAATTGGATGGGTGACCGCGTCGGAGTTATAGCTGTGAAATCATCTGTAATGATTTTTTTTTGGTTACAGGATTAGGTACGACCAAATCAAATATTAGATCCCTAAAAATAACCACATATTTAATTAGGGGTAATGATATATAATTTAATGTTGTTACATGTAGTTATATATGAATATATAAAATTATATATAACTTATATATGATTATATATAACTCATATATGATTATATATAACTTATGTATGATTATATATAATTAGACCTGGCCAATTTTTAGGTCTTATTTTATATAAGTTATATTATATATAACCATATATAATTAGGCAATAGTATATTACACTACAAGGGCCGAAAGTTGAATTATGGCGCGCAGGACCGAGATTTCAACATTTGGCCCGTGTAGTGTATACGATTTTTCTTCATAGCCGGTCGAAAGTACATTATTAATTATACTTTAAATGTTGATAAGTATGTTTTTGATGCCAGCCCCGACATTTGCGGCACGAGCAAAGTGAGTGCTGCTGGTCGTGGGGGCAGGCATCAAATACATTCGAAGAGTCTAGCCTGGTCATATTTTTTAAAAATAAATTGATTTCATTTTATCAAAGATAAATTCACGTTCATTAGTTTAACAAATTATATTAGTGATTATAAATTTATAAAACAAAACATATTGTAAGCTAAAAACTCTGATTGCGTTTTTTTTATCGTTTTCTTTTTTTCTCGAATGATCACAGTTATTAATAATCTTTCCATAAAAAACACAATTTTCAAACTTGATATTAGAGCAGTTAAAAATTGTATCTCCACTAAATATACAGTTTTGATATTGGTGGATTTATCAGATGACATGACACTGAAGTTGATAGACATTAAAAATTTTTTTAGAATTTTATGGCAATTAAATTATCATAAAAAAAATTTAGTTAAAAAATTCCACATGTGAAAATTAATAAAAATTACTAGTGTAAATTTTTGGAAGCATTTTTTTATTATAATTGATTTGCTATAAAAATTTTCAAAATTGACAGCTGACAGCTAACTTCAGTATCATTCAGATGACAACGTATTATTCATTTTTACTGTGGTATTGAATTGACATTGATAATACTTTAATATTAAATTAACAGACGACTAAACAACATTGATAATTATTTTAAAGGTCAGAGGTAGCAACAGAAATGACAGCGGTTAACAATTTGCTATAGCGACGGAATAAATAGTCCCAAGTTACGAGTGTAGCTATTAGGGACGAAAGTACGTACTTTTGACCGAGGTATGAAGAAAAATCATTTTTTCCCGGGTTTGGCACACCCAACAATTGTTCACCACTACATGATACTGTCTATCTACAGTATCGGTTCCCGTGATGTCTGTCAACAGTTTCCCGTCCCAGTGCACAATATAATTATCTTCAAACTTCAACTCATCTTTTAACCCCTTTGCAATTCCTTTTCGCAAAGCTATTCGGCTACGTTGAATTGTTTTGTAACTGATGTTTACACTATTGAAATCAACTCCAACGCTTTTCAGAGATAATGTACATGGCATTTCTACAAGAAACATTCGATCGATCTAATGCAGCAACTAATTCTGGTGTCATCACGTTAATTTTAGGAGCAATAGGCGGTGTTAATTCATTTTCCAAATCGGAGACTGATTTTGGAGTCAAGCTCGCTAATGACTGGGATGTTATTAGATCAGATTCTTGTTTAATTATTGAGATCTGTTTATCTTTCACTGGCTGATCTAGAATTGAAAATTTGAATATTTTTATAAGCATACAAATATTATTAGATGTAGAAAAAAAGTCTTTGTTAATTTTAGGAAAAATAAAATTAAATATTAAAAGTTGAAAGTAAAAAGAATTTTCAGTCATCTACTTATAGTTATTCAGAAAAAAATGATAGCTAACACTATTTTTAATCAAATAATAAATGAGTTATAAATCATAATTATACATTAAAACAATTAATGACCGTCAATTTATGTATTGTACAATTGGATGATTAGGAATTTATTTATATCGAGTTATGAGGACTATAAATGTTAATTGGTACATGTTCATGAAATGTAAAACTTACTTATTTCATCGGCTATCATCATATCTGCTTCAGTGTCTGGTTGTGAACTTAAATTTATAATTCCTTTTCGATTCGAAGATTTTTGCCCCTCTAAAAAAATCTTTTTATCGTAATTTATTGATTGAAGGCTTTTCTGATCCGTAATGTCAAAGAGTTCAGCCAACTTTGTTTGAAAAAGAGACTGATTTTTCATCTGAGCTGGTGAATTTTTTTTGCTTTTATTTTTGTGTAAACTTTTCGACTTAAAATGTAATCCAACAATTTTTTTACAGCGTTTTCTTTTCCACAAACAGGCAATCCAGCATAATACCATTGCTTCTCAACTTTAACTGTATTATTCACTGCACTTTTTCTAATTGTCTCCTTCAATACAACATGGTGATAAAAAGACACAGACATAACCTCTTTAACCGTAGGTAATTTACGGCCAAAGTCATCTGGGTTTGTAGTATCAATTAAAAAAATATGCTTGCAGCTCATTTTTTAATGGAAGGCAAAAAGTTTTAATAATAAAAATTTAAAATCAAAAACTAACTCAGTGAATTTTACTAATACTCCAATATAATAATTAAATAAAAATCAAACTATCCAAGATGCCGCGCAGTATAAACAAAGTTGTAGAAGACTGACTTAAGTTACCTGAAGTATTGTTTACATGTAAATAATGCCATAAAAGTGGCGCTATGATCAAAAACTACAGTGATTTTTGCGGTAAAATACAAAAAAGATCATAAAAAAACGTAATCACTTATAAACAAGGCAGTTTCTGAGATGACGATTTGTTTTAGTTTCCCGGGAAAAAATGATCAGGCATGAACAGGCATGAGTCTTCAGGCCTGATCAGACATGAAAAATGACCATGCCTGATCAGGCCTGGACAGGCATGTTCAGGTCTGATCAGATCTGTTCATGTCTGACTCGATCAGGTCTATAAAAAAAAAAAAATCGGTGCCGACTGGGATTCGAACCGTGGACCTCGCGCTCTTCAAACTGACACTTTACCTCTTGACCAAATGACTCATCTTGACTTACGAATATCTGTCAAGCTACTTTAAGTAATTCAAATTTTATACAAGATTTATCCTTATAGTTAACTGAGTTCTAGACCTAATTTATTAATTATTAATAATTAATTATATATTAGAGAGATTTATTAGGAACGGCTATGTATTTCTTTCGCTCCATTAACATATGGTTCTACACTGAGAGACAATTTTATTTAATAGTAAT
>JZSA01007336.1:0-11507 GCA_000956155.1 Cotesia vestalis
AGTACACTGAGAGAAAATTTTATTTAATAGTAATAAAAAAGTTTATTTGGACTTAAAAAAAAAATTTAGTTAATAGTAATAAAATTATATTCCATATGAATAAAATTTTATTAGTATTTAATAAAATTTTATTAGTATTTAATAAAATTTTATTAGTATTTAATAAAATTTTATTTGTATTTAATAAAATTTTCTTAAATACTAATATGTGTTTTTCATACGAATATTAAGTCATTAAAACAAATAATTTAAAAAAAAAAATTAATATTTATCAATTAATTATAATATATTCAAATATATTTTCAATGTAAAATCTTTTAATAAATAAATAGTATAAAGATGTTCCAACGAGACATCCTAACCTAACCTACTTGTTTATTTCCCCTTCCTCTTTATTAGCCAAATAAACGTTTTATTAAATAGTAATAAAATTTTATTACTATTAAATAAAATTTTCTCTCAGTGTAAGAATTTTCATATTTACGATGAGTGAAGTTTATAAATTAAATAAAATAACTATTATAATTATATTAATATTTTTTGGGTTCCAATGAGTAAATAGAAATTCTTTTAAGAATTCAACTTAATTTAACAAGGTAAATTCTAACTACTCAACTATTAAAGTATAAAATTTTTAATTTATAACTTGAAAAATTATGGAACTTGAATTTATAATTGGGTATTTGATTGTTTACTATTGAATCTATCAGTGTATTATTTAATTTTGTAAATTATTTTATTTGATTGTTAAATAAATTTAGCGTCACTTCGAATAGTTGTTCATACATGTATTTTATAATTAAGAAATTCTATTAATTAAATTTTGAATTATAATAAGGTATTATATTGAACAGTCACTCTTATAGCTCCATCCCAGTTATTCTACTTGGTGAAGGCTAAAAGGGAGCAAGGTAATTATACAATTAAAGTACTATGTTCTGACGTAACACATACAAACACTATCGCGGGAATAGTTGGGGAAGCTTCTTAGGACCTCGAAACGTCGAGATCTGATAAAAACTCAATTTTTGCAAAACGGAGTGAAATTAATAACTTCCCGATTTTTGAAAATCTTCGATTTTCTTAGCGGGAAGTTAAAAAAATTTCCAAAATTCGTTGATTTTTCAATCTACTCAACCCAATCATTATGGTGGTTTTTTTAAATGAAAGACAGTTGTAATTAAACTATAGATCAATAGAAATAATGCAATCTAACTATAGTTTTTTACCGAAATATATCATTCAACGATTTTAAAATTGAAATGGTTATCATTGTACAGATGTAAGGTGACATTAAGTTTACCTTTTTTTCTTTGATATAATATTTCTAACATTTTCTATACCATCGTTGAGAAGTTGGGTTACTTCACCACATTGCGATAAGGAGGCTTACCTGCTCACCATCAGTAGTACCTCAGCATCAAATATTGATTGAACTAAAAGTGAGACTTCTTTCTTATATAAGGATCCACAACTTACTTTGTTGAATTATCTGAAATTTAAGAACTTATTTCTGAAAGAAAGGAAGCTTAATAAAAATAAATTTTTTTTCTTACTGTACTATCGATAATTTAGATATTACGTAGTAAGTTTCTGTATTAAACTGTAGTTTTCTGTTTTACCTACTGTGTAATATTGAACAAATCAATACAAGCTTTATCCCTGATAGCCACCATAACTGGAACTTGCCGTCAATTAACTGCCGCAATTTGAAGCCAACTTGACGGAAAGAGTTGGAAAAGTAAGCGGTTTCAATTAAGTTGCCTATTAGGTACTCTGCAATTTGACGTCGAGACTTGCTGTGCAAGGATTCCATCTAAGTTGTAGTAAAGTTGAAAAGAAATTTAACTGTAAGTTTGATTTTTAACTTGTATTCAAATTGCGGCCGTAGATTTTCGTCAATTTGCTTACAACTGTTATTCAGTAAAGAATTGCCGCAAGCTTGATTTTAAGTTAACTGCAACTGCGGAAAATCAACTTCTTTCTAAGATAGTGCTTGCTATCAGGGACCATTTAAATTATAACTCAAGCTTCGTTCTCCGTATCACTTTGTAGTACCGTTCATGTACGCTATTCACACCACATATTTTAGCGTAAACTAAAGCAAATCGTCATCTCAGCAACTGCCTTTTTTGTAAGTCATTACATTTTCTTATGCGGTTCAAATAAACAACTGAATTTATTAATCTAGACTATTTTTTCATTTTAAAACGTTCATTGTTGCTCTGATCATCTACAGAGTGATCCTGAGAACGAAGCTCGAGTTATAATCGTAATATATATTGAGCAAGCCTCCCGAAAGCAAGTGGAACTCAATATTCATTATAACGATAGTTTCGTTCTAAGAGATCACTCCCTTTCAGCATGACATATTATTTTTATTCTCACCCTATGATCTCTTTACTTTACAGAACTTAGCTGAATTAAATGACTAATAAACAAGGCAGTTGCTAAGATTACGATTTGCTTTTGTTTATGCTAAAATATGTGGTGTGAATAGAGTACATGAACGGTACTACAGAGTGATCTCTTTGAACGAAGCTATTGTTATAATTAATATTGAGCGAGCCTACCTTCGGCTCGCTCAACATTACAATGGAACACTATTTTTTGAATTTTCAAATCACAATAACTTTCGAATAAATGAACCGATTTTCAAGCGACTGACGGCACTTGACGTAGTTTCTTAAGCTTAATTTAGTTTCTTAAGATTTTGTAATTTTATGTTTAAATTGATCAAACTAGGAATTTCGGAGTAAATAAAAAAAAAAAAACTTGTTTCGGTATTCTTTCGACATCGATAACTCACGAACAAATCGACCAATTTTCACGTAGTTGGCAGCATTCGACAAAGATTTTAAAATTTCATTATATATTTTTAAATACAAGTTGATTAGACTAAAAATTTTAGTGTAATTAGAAAAAAAACCCTTTTTCTCGATTTTTTTCGTCAACGATAACTCTCGAACGAATCAACCGATTTTGACCGGTTTCGCGGCTTGACGGTAATCGGCGTGGTTTTTTGATGTTGATAACTAACTAGTTTTTGGAATTGATCGGTAAAGTCGTTCAAAAGTAATTTCGAATAAGCCATATTCAAAAAATTTTTTTTCGTAATTTGTTTCAGACCTCAAAATTTACCAGTTTGAATAGGTCTAAATTGAATTCGAAATCTAAGTTTAGTCAAATCTTCTCGAATGGTACCAACCGCGATGAAATCGGTCAAGCCGTTCAAAAGTTATGAAAGGTTTACACACACACACACACACACACACACACACACCTTGGTAGATACCCCTTGGTCTCCAGGAGGTATTAAGGGAGTTTGGTCGCGGTGGGTGGAAGAGGATGGTTATGAGTGGCAAAAATGTGAAAACATGTATTTCTGTCCATTTCTAATTCATGAGGACTTCTGAAAAGATCTCACACACACACATACCCCGTTACTGTTGTTATAATAACTCCCAAAATAAAAAAATTGTAATAACGAATTCGGTTGTCAACTAAATTCAGAAGAATGATTAGAATAAAAGGAGAAAGTTACTCAATACTAATATTCCATACAATGTTAGGCAAATACATTTTGATTTCAAATTTTATCAATTGATTGTTGGGACAGTAGCAATTTATAATCATTCTTTTTTAAAGCAAGAATAGTTAAATCGTTAATAACTGAAGTAGCTAATGTGTATTGTAATGATCATGAAGGGTGAACTCCATTATATCATAACGCAGCTAAATTTAACATAAATATTATCAAGTTGATATTGTTAAATGATTACTGATTTTAATGATTAAAATTAGAATGGTAAATTGTGTCTGATGCATCTTCTCTAAAATTTCACAATGATCTCGTTAAATTATTATAAAAAACAGTCGATTTAAGTAAATCTATATCTATAAATATATAGGAGCTGTTCTATAGATAGATTAACTCATCACGATATCTCTGGAACTATGAGACCTACAGACTGGAAATTCGGTAGGAATATTGTTTTTGCTATGTAGAGGTCAGCTAAGAACGGATTTTCAGAAATCCCTTCTCCAAAGGGGTTTGCGATAGCGTTAACAATAAAAAAATTTCCGTTTTTAAACTAAAGCTCATATCGACTCCAAATTTGGTAGAAATCTTCTGTAAGAGATGTAGAAATAGTATATCGTGCAACTAGTGTGAAAAGTTGTCAATTGCCCACGAGAGCGAAGTTGAGCGCATGAGCGAAGCGAGTGCCCTCATTCGCTCGAGTGGGAAATTGACATCTTCGCACGAGTTGCACATACTATTTTTTTTTATGAATGCGGGGATATGGGGTCCAGGGGCGAAGCTTCGGCGGAGTGTTGTTTTTTACTCCAACATCAATCGGTACTTCTCTTGCTGACTCATTACTAAAACCAATTTCTGGCTCTGGATCTTTTGAAGTAGACGGTCTAGAAGTGATAGTACTGGCGATTCGTTGACCAATTCTTTTTTGTTGCCCACAGAATTCTCAATGTAGCCTTCCGCAACAGCACTCGATTTCCACCGTCCGTGTCTTTTGATAGTCAAAAGATCGGCACCAGAATCAGCTAACAACGTAGTCGAAGTTCTCCGAAAGGAATGTCCGGTATATGTTTCTGGATTTGCTAACTTCAAGAACTTTGCTACTTTTTGTGGCATGCTACCAAAAGTATTGATGCCGATGTTTTGTGTCGTACATTGATCATTCCGATAATCAATGAAAAATCTTTTCGTTGCTAATTTCGTAGGACGTAATTTGGCATATTTTTTGTAAATGGTGTAAAATTCGTTCGTTACTACAAATGATCGAGGTCTGCCAGTTTTAGTATCCGGTATCTGTACCAAGAGCATGTCACCTTTATCTTCTATATGATCCACCAGTACGTCACATAATTCTTTCCGCCTACATGTATCTTGCACTCCAAAAATTAGAGCAACCTGTTATTAAAAAATTCCAATTAAAATTAATCCATAGATTAGAATTCAAATATTTAATTGATAATTTAATAATCTTTGTTATCTGGAGCTTCACGTAGGAATTGGTTTACTTGTTCAGCACTTAATGTTTGGGCTTTCTTACTCTTAAAACCTTTACCATTCTGCTTTAAAAAAAGCGATTAGTCTTGAGTTTTCATGAATATTGAAGTTATGCTTGATATCAACCATGCTTCGCAACATTGAATATTTCGCCCATAAAGTTGACGACATAAGAGTCTCGGAAAGCTCACTAAAATAAGTCAAAAACACCTCTTCAGAGAAGCTTGTAATCCGTTGTGCTGCTCGCCACTGCATAAATTGTTTGTATGCCGATTCATACTTGAGCCGTGATGTTGCAGGAGTAAGATTGTTAATCACCTCATTTGCTCTTTTAAGAATTTCAGGAGGTAGCGATTCATCATTTGCTGTTGTTGTTGGTGTTGCTAGTGTTTTAAAAATATCAGGCGATATAGATTCATCATTATACTCATTATCACTTTCATCAGTTTCCGGAATCCAGTCGGGATTATTACTCATCTTTCTTTATTTTACTTTTTTATTTAAATTTAATAGAACGCAAGTATAAATTATTTTTATGTAAATGCCAACCTCACTTCTTTGATACTGATACTTCGACTGTCTTTTTTTTTTGTTATTTATTTTAATTCTTAAGTTTTTCGTCAATTTGCGTGCGCCAATGAAAATTTGAGTGCGAGAAGTTTAAGCTTCTAATAACTTGTCGCACTCAAACTGACATTAAATCTACTCAAAATTCGTGTGGTAATTGTGAGTGGGCAATTAGCAGCTTTTCGAATCCAAAAGCAAGCGCGAAGATAGCACTTTCCCCGCATGAGTAATAAAATAATCTATGAACGAATTTTACGATATTTCACCTCTACAGGGGGTGGCGAGGGTAGGTATTAACAATTAAAATTTTTAATTTTCAAGCTATAGTTTCTACAGACTCCAAATTTGGTAGGAATTTTCTACAAGTGCAAAAATAATTTATAAACAAATTTTGGGATAACTTACGCCACAAGGGACTGTGAGGGTGGATGTTAACAATTAAAATTTTAAATTTCCAAGCTATAGCACCTACATGCTCTGAATTTGGTAGGAATTTTCGATATGTGATGTAGAAATAATTCATGAACGAATTATACTATATCCCACCCTAAAAAAGATTGCGAGGGCGTTAACAATGAGAAATTTCCGTTTGTAATTTATAGCTCTTAGACGTCAAATTTGGTAGAAACCTTCTATATCTAACATAGAAATAATCTACCAGCGGATTTCACGACGAATTACTCCCAACAAGGACTGCGGGGGTGGGTGTTAACAATAAAAAATCTTAAGCTCCAAAACATAGCTTTTGAAAGTTGTAAATTTGGTAGGAATCTTTTATTTGTCATGAGGAAATCATCTCAAAACGGATTGAAAAAAATTCTACTTCCGTTAGGGATTGCAGGAGTGGACCTTATAATCTAAAATTTTAATTTTTAAGCTGTAATTTCTACAGACTCCAAATTTAGTTGAAATCTTCGTGTATAATGTCAAGTTCAGCTGAGAATGGATTTTCTCGAATTCTAACCCAAAAAGGAATTACGGGGGCGTGAACAATGAAAATCTCTCATTTTCAAACAATATTTTCTATGGACTTAAAGTTTTGTCGAAACCTTTTATTTATAATGTGGAAATCATCTTGAATAGATGATTTATTAGATCTTATAAAATTCCTCCCTAACATAGGAGTGCGGGAGTAATAATTGTCAAAAAATTTACATTCTTTAAATACAATTCCTATAGATATAAAATATGATAGAATCATACATAACAGCAAACTTTAAGTGAGGCCAATTTCAACTTCACTTATGAGACTTGCAATTACTTTAACTGAAACTTTCAATGCTTATTTCATTTTTTTTTCTTCATGTTAATTATAATTCATTTTTGGAAAGAAGCCACGGAAATGTTAGAGTGATTGGAGATTGGAAGTTACAATGAATATTAGCGAGAATAATTACATGGATAAAAAGTAAAGGCCAATCCGATGGAATTTGTAATCTGTGCAATTAAAAACAATACTCCAATTTAATAAGTCTTGATCCAAAAATACAATTCTATTTAATTCTAAACACAATGCTACTCTCTTAAAATGAATCAGTGGAATTTCATTGTTTCACAGTTATAAGTATACCAAGTGGTATACTTATAACTGTGAAATAGTGAATATACCCTTAATTTCCAGTGATTTTCACTGTTTCAGATTTAGAGAGCAAGTGCCCATCGGAGCGGGCGGGTAACATCTAGTATATATATATATATATATATATATATATATATATATATATATATATATATATATATATATATATATATATATATATATATATATATATAAGTGTCTCAAAAGAATCGTATTTTTTTTTTTTCAATGAATATTGAGAAATCGTCAGAGTATCTCTAGAAGAAGAACCTCTGAAAATATGAGCTCTTAATATCAATATTTAGAATTTGCGTTTTGTAATTTTCTATTTCTCATTTAAATAACATGGTGAAAAAATACTTTTAAATTTGGAATTTTGTAACCTAATAACGAGCTATTTTATAGGTAAAACCACACTCGATCGTACGGAAAATTGAATGCTCTACCAAAAGGGTCTGATTGATATTTGTCGTAAGTCAAGCCATTTTAAAGATATCGAGCCTCATACTTTAAACTGTTAAAAATAACGCTTTGATTTTTTCCTAAACACAAAAAAATCAATTTATGTGTATTGAGAACCTATTATTATTAACTTGAGCACAAAAATATGCGTATATTCAATAGAATGCATATCCAAAATCTTTAATAATTTGAAAAATGCTCATTTTCGTTCATTTTCAGCGAAAAGTATTTATTTACGAGTCATTCCATGTCAAATCGACCAATAGTTGGAATCGATTCCTTTTGATTTGGACAAATTTAAGTCAGAAATTTTCTTTTATCATGAGACAAAATTCTGCGAAAGGAAAAAAAAAACAAAAATTTTTTTTTCAGAAGATATATAAATTCAAATTTTGCAATTTTTCTAGTTTTTCAACTTTGTTTTTGTAATATCTCAAACGCTATTATAGACACGGAAATCACCCTTCGTTTGTTTGGAGGGGGACACTTGGGGCTATTGAAAAAAAAAATATTTTAGAGTAAAATTTTGAAAAATGCCAAATTTGTTAAATTTTGAATTTTTGAACTACACGGAGAAGAAAACATAGGGATTTTCCCTATTTATGCATAGGAAAAATTTCTATGTCACATAAGAATTTTTCCAATGTTAACATGGGAATTTTTCCAATGTTGACATAGGAATATTTCCAATGTTAACATAGGAATTTTTCCAATGTTAACATAGGAATTTTTCCAGTAGTAACATGGGAATTTTTTTTTTATTAACATGACAGAAATATCCATGTGACATAGGAAAAATGCATTTATCACTAAAATTTATGTAACTTATTTTAATAATTACAAAGGGGTCAGGATCAAAAGTGGTCGATTTTGCGTGGAATGCCCCATACACATAGCCACACCGTCCATAATCTGCTGGATTTGTAATTTTTTTTAAATGTAAAGCAAAATTCGAAATAAATTTCCTCAAATTTTTTCATCACAAACCGACTGTATATCACTGTTTTACTTTTAAATTATCTGACATTGCTTGAATGAGAAAAGTATTATGTAAATTTGTAATTATTAAATTAAGTTACATAAATTTTAGTGATAAATAAATGTTTCCTATGTCACATGGATATTTCTATCATGTTAATCAAGAAAAAATTCCCATGTTACCATTGAAAAAATTCCTTTGTTGACATTGGAAAAATTCCTATGTTACCATTGGAAAAATTCCTATGTTAACATTGGAAAAATTCCTATGTTAACATTGGAAAAATTCCTATGTGAAAACACTGGAAATATTCCTATGTTAACATTGGAAATATTCCTATGTTAACATTGGAAATATTCCTATGGTAACATTGGAAATATTCCTATGTCAACATTGGAAAAATTCCTATGTTAACATTGGAAAAATTCCTATGACAACATAGCAATTTTTCCTATGCAAAAATAGGAAAAATCCCTATGTTTTTTTCTCAGTGTACCTAAAAATACAAATAAGTGGCAATATTATCGAGAATGTATTCAACACACCATATTGTTGACGTTACTATAACTATTAATCATTTTAATAAAATTTTTGGAACATTTATAGATGAAATGAATTATGATAATACATGAAACTTTATTTTAAGACTGAAAAACTATGATAATCACTATAAACACAACTTAAACCAGAAATAACTTCTAAGGGAATGATTTTATCGAAAAATTATAAATGAACTTTTTTTGCAGAGCATTTAATTTTAAATCAGAATATGCATTGATCATAGTCGTAGTAACAATTTTTTTAACAAAAAAAATTAATTACAATAAGTTCCAAGTTCCCATGTTATTTGAATGGGAAATCTAACTCGATTTCAGCAGGGTTTAATTTGGTAATTAAGATCTTATTTGTGTAAGATATATTTTTTTTAGGTTGAGCACTAAAAATCCAGGGGGCGATAGCGAACAAAAAAATCAATTTGGGAAATAATGGATACTTTAATATAGATATGTAATATAACCGACCTTTTCATCAGTATATCTGCAATAAATTTTCAACTGATTTTGATGAAACTTGTAACACATATATTCTATGGGTAATTACCGTAAACGAGTTCGAAGATGAGCAAAATCGGTCAATTAGATTAGAAATGGCGGCCATTTAAAGTTTTCAACATCGTGAAAATCACGTTTTCGGTTACTTCATCGATGTATAACTTTTAATTGAAAAGAGGTAGCTACTTTTTGAAAAATTCACGTGATAGCTCATAAAATTACCTACAATTTGAGGTAAATAAGGTTGACTTTTTGGTAATTTTTAGTAGGCATCACGATTGAACATTTATTATTAAAAAATCATCAAAATAAAGAAAGTTTGATGTCAAATGAAATCTTCTTTCCATGTCGAGTAAGGCCGAATGGTATTTTATTTTATTTCGTTTTTTACCCATAAATGTGGCTGGCTATGTATCAAAAATTAATGTATATTATTCAAAAATTAAGAAAAATGATCTAACAGGTATGTCTAAAGATATCATAAATAAGATTTGGTACTTTTTCAGCAGTAGTCATTTAAAATTCAAATAATTAAGAGAGTAAGGAAAATATTGTGATGAGATTATTTTTTTAAAGCAATTTTCTAATTTAAATTTGGTATTATTGGAAAAGTCGCCACAAGAAATTGTGCCTTTTTACGATTTAATATATTTTTCAGTGATAGTCAATTTTTTGATGTTGAGTTTTTGAAGCAGTTTTGAGTATTGTGTTGGTTCTAAAAATTTATCGTGTCATTTTTCATTAAATTATTTGATAACAATTCTGTCATAGTACTATTATTTTCCAAATTTTTTAAAAGTACCAAAACTATGTAAGTGTGGGTATTAGAGTGGCGCGAAGAAACTTAATTTTTTTTTTTCTTTGCATCTCGCGTAGACAAATGTTAGTTTTTATATATTTATTTATTTATTTATTTTTTTTACATAAAGACCTAACAGTAATTGCCAATAACAGGGTCACTAGAGTATAACTTTATAAATATAACGTCTTTTTACAATATCTTATTACATATTTGTAAAATACAAAACGGAAGTAAAAACAATAACACTTTAATTATTATAAGTCGACAAAATACAACGTTATTTCCTAATTATTGACATTTTTTAGTCTTTTAGTTTTATTTTAGTTTTATTATTGACATAGTCTATTATTTTTTTAGAAATTTAGAATTTTCCAATTTACATCTTTGCGTTGCCGAGGTCTTGCGTGCCCTCATGTACTCGTCTTCAAAACTCTCGATACATCGCCGCGTTCAAATATGAACAAAAAAAATTTTGCTATAAGCTTCAAAGTTCTCGATAGATTTTTTTCTATAGAAATAATGATATTAATATCATTAGTGGACAAAATACAACGTCATTTCGTAATTATTGAAATTTTTAAGATGTAAGCTCATCCTGGTGTTACCGTCATCGAAACCCTAATTTGAGTACTCTCTTCTGTCAAAATGTTTATTATCGAAAATTTAATCAATTAATATTTTTACAAATTTTCTTCATTAATATCCAGCTATTGCCATGGTAATCGTTGCTAAAGTGCTTACCATAGCAACGAAAAGCGACAACAATGAAAACGTTACATCAACTTTTTAGTAAAGGATTGTCTGCCACATGAAAATCATGTGGCAGCCACATGATTTTCCTGTTGCTGTAACATGAAAGTCGTGTGGCAGGCACATGAAAAATTCATGTTACTATCACAGAAATGTATCACGTGGCAGCCCCTATTTTTAACTTCCCGCTAGGAAAATTGAAAATTTTCAAAAATCAAGAAAGTATTGGTTTTACCCCGTTTTTCGAAAATCGTGTTTTCATCGTGTGTGTGTGTGTGTGTGTG
>JZSA01007338.1:0-15988 GCA_000956155.1 Cotesia vestalis
CGGTCAAGCCGTTCAAAAGTTATAAGAGGGTCACATACATCCACACACACACACACACACACACACACACACACACACACACACATACAGACACCACCGCGGGGGTAGTCAGGGAAGCTTCCTATGACTTTAAAACGTCGAGATCTGATGAAAACTCGTATTTTTCAAAACGGGGTAAAACCAATAACTTCCCGATTTTTTGAAAATCATTGATTTTCTTAGCGGGAAGTTAAAAAAAAATAAAAAGTTATTTTGACAAAGTCTAATATATACATATATATACTTTGGAAACAGATACATTTTTTGATTCAGATCGACGAGCTCAGTAAGAATTAACATAAATTTTTTGAAAATTCTGACATAAGGACTAATGCAATAGTTAGATAACTATAAAATCTTTTAAAAAAAAAAAATTAGGAAAATAGTTGAGCCGCAAAGCCATCCCGGCTTCTTCCGGCTAATTCCATGCATAAACGCTTAAACTTGTACTTGTAGAAAGTTCCAGAAAGTTTTCAAAATTTCTGGACTGATCTAGAAAGTTCCAAAATGCGTAAAACCGTTATAATTGACCTTGAATGTTCTAAAAAGTTTTCAAATTCTTTAGAATGATCTAGAAAGTTCCGAAATGTGTAAGATTATTATCATTGATTGGCATGGTTTATAAATTTTTGAATTGATCTCAAAGTTCCAAAATGTGTATGACTGTTGTTATCGATCTGGAATGTTTTAGAAAGTTCTAAAAATATCTGGAATGATCTAGAAAATTCTTTAATAAGTATAAGCTATTATAATCGATTCAGATGATCGAAAAATTTCTAGAATTTTCTGGATTGATCTAGAAAGTTCCAAAATGTGTACAAGTGTTATAATCAATCTAGAAAACTTAAATCGAAATGATTTATATGTACATATTTATGAGTTTTCTGTTACTAAAAATTTCGATGGCATATAAATCGAAACTCAGTGACTTTTCGTCAGTTTTATCGTGTTTGCAGTTGAGTAAGTATCAATTTGAATCAAGAGTGAACAGTGACTCAAAAAATTGGAGTGATTTTGACAAATGAAAGAGAACAAACTATCTGAATGATTTAGTGTTCTAATATTAGAAATTCCGATGTCTGATGGTATATAGACTGAAATTCAGTGATTTTTCATCAGTGTATCATTATAACAATTAAGAGTTTAATCAAAATTTGAAATAGATATCTACACAGTAAAAAACTTTTTGTCATTTTGTAGAGTGTTAAAATTTGTGTGTTGAATATTACACTCTAGTGTGTAGAATTTAACATTCTCATGGGTTGATCTAATAATTTAACACACAAGAATGATAAATTTTACACACTAAATGTAATATTTAACACAGAAATTTTAACACTCTACACAATGACAAAAAATTTTTTACTGTGTATATAATATCTACGTTAAAAAATAGATCCTTATATATTTTTATACCATTAAACATGAGATGCATCTTAACCCGAGCAATGCCGTGTTTCACTGCTAGTTTTGAATAAAAACCAACAATAATGAGACGAAAATATCAATTTTTTTTCGTTCTTTCAAATACTCGTTTACATAAAAATTTCTGCACATTAATGTTTCTCAATCTCAAATTTGAAATTATTTCCATGTTGATAGGACGATAAGTAGTGTCAACAACTTGAATTAAAGTAAAAAAAGGACAAACAACGAATTATTTCATGCGTTAAGGTAGTACCTCCGCGACAGTCCAGACAAAAAATTTTGGCTCACCATCTAGTTATACGCATCGACATAGCTAAGGTTGTGGGTTAAGTTTTTTTAACGTTACTGTACTCGTCGACTACTACATTCTCTATGCATATACACTCACACTACGGTTTCAGTGACTAGCGGCTGTTTTTCGAACCCCCTTTTATAAAAATAATCCTCTAAAAGTGAAATTTATTTTAATTAATCTCGAAAATTACACGGTAAATAATTTTCATATTTTTTTAATTCTTCGAAATATCATATAATTTGATCTACTAGTTTTCCGATAGAGTGGTGAAATTCCTACGATCAAAAAAATTAAAAATACTGTCATTTTCCCGCGCTTCTCTTATGTTACGTGTACGAAAGATGTCATTTTCAATTGCAGTTATCTCAAGTTAGGCACGGTAAATCGTCTTCAAATTTTAACATATGTATTATGCATTTAATGACTTATATTCCAAGTTTTGAGGATTTCTTAAGATATTGCTTTTATAACCGTACTACCTTAAAGATGACTTTAAGATGATGTCCAAAAAATGAAAAAAAAAGTTGAAATTATTCCATTATTTAATATTTCCACATTATGCATTTAATTTTTTAATGCTCAAAACTGCAATACTATGTATTTGCATAACTGTACTTTAATTAAAAGTTGCAAAAAACGAGAAAAAAATTGTTTTTGAAATTAAAAAATTCATGTTTTTGAAAAAAAAAAAAAAAAAAAAAAAAAAAAAAAAAACACCCATCTAAAAATTTCAGGATTCTTTAAGATCAGTACATGGTATTTAACAAAGAAAATTGAGCCAACATTTTAACTTCGAGCGTCATTTTTGACAATTTTCAAAAATTCAAAATTTGGCATTTTTTCAAATTTTTTTCTAAAATATTTTTTTTTCTATAGCCTTAAGTGCCCCCCTTTCAACCAAACAAAAAGCCATTCCTGTATCTATAATAGCGTTCGAGATATTACAAAAACAAAATTGAAGTTATGAATAGGATTAATAATAAATAAAGTCAAAAGACAAGATTATTATCCTCATAGAGTGATCCAAATAGAATCTTTATTTTATAAGAGGAATCGCACCGAGAGAAGTGTCGTTACTTGACGGAGTCTAGTTGCAGACTAACTATATTGTTAAAAACTATTTTATTATGAGGTCTAACCCTCTGTATTGTCCTCAGAAAAACACATGTTTTTCTTCTTAACTAAGAACGTAATATTTGGTTGTACTGTATAGTGAAAAATAAGGAGTCCTTTGTACAACTCAAGTATCTAAGGTCATAAAATCAAGCCTATACTGGCTTTCTTATTCTAGCTACACAAATGTGCTTTAAATGTGTTTTTCACATTTAAAAACTAATAAAAGAAAATACGTTATTTTTCTAGAATAAATATTTCTAAGAACAAAATATCTAAAACATAAAACTAAAAGTTTATAACTTAGATTTATTTTTGTTCAGAGAATCCAACATTGAAAAACTGGAAAAATTGCGAAATTTTTAATTTGCATATCTTTTGAAAAAAATTTTTCATATTTTTTCCTTTGGCAGAACTTTGTTATATGATAACAGAAAACTTCTGACCAAAATTTGTCAAAATCAAAAGGGGTCTATTTCAACTATTTGTCGATTTGACATGGAATGACCTTTTACATTAATCTAACATATATTTATGTTACGTTATAACGCAGCTTGTAAGCACGATAGCGTTTTCAATTGATAACCAATTTTTCTCAAATTCAACATGCTTTATCTATCAATAAAGACCAAGATTAAGTGCGAAGTTGAGCTTAATCAGGCGAGTAATTTGGAAATGACAGGATTTTGAAATTTTATAAATCTTAAAAATCGATGTTTTTACCGCTTTAACTGAGTATAATTACTAAACTAGATAAGATATTAAGATTCGGTAAGTTGCATCGTAAAGCTTTAATATTCACTCCGCAGAAGTGGTAATAGCCTCAATATTGTTCCTTGTAGACTTCGTTTAATGAAACAGTTTTACTGTACCAGCCGTTTTAGAATTATTGGCTGTATCATAGCATAAATATGATCTAGATTTAATAATCACGATATTGATCAGCCTTTCGTGTAATGTGTTCCGGTAGGTCGTCAGTGAATATGTCACAAATGAGTTCTTAATATTGTTTTCTGTCATTAAAATTTCATCCAGCTTCAAAATTCTGATTAACTTGAAAACTGTTGTTCCGAAGCAGTTACTCGAAATTTGGCCATGGATAATTCAAATCTCATGAACTTCAAAATTGTTTGACTAATATTTGAGAAACTATTTTTTTAAAAGATAATTTTTTGAACAAATTAGTTCTGAATAGTTTTAAATTGATTATTGAATTTGGTTTTTAGTCAATGAATCAAGTTATACATTATTAAAATAAACATTATTTTATTAAAAAATTTTTTTTTTTATTTGAGAAATCTACTTCCATTTCGGCTACCGAATAGCCTTTTTTGATTTAAACTGGGGTATACATTGCGCTACAAATTATTTCAGTCTTAGAGATTAACTTTTTTAAGGGATACCCAAAGTTTTGTATTGCTGTTTGAAATAAGAAAAATTTACATTTATTTTTTTCCGTGTCGTAGTTTTCAGGGTAAACAATTTTTAACGAACGAATTTATTCAGAAATATTTTTAAATTATTAATGATTTGATTAACTAGTGTAGTGGTCGCATTGTCATTTTTCAAAATTCAGTTGTACAAAATTTTCTACTCTGATTCTCATACACGGAAAAAAAATTATTTAAATCGATGAGTAAATATTTTCAAAGAACTTCGTCTTTTTGATTTGAGTAGAAAAATTCTTAAACTCAGAAATTTTTCTTGGCTTAAGTGAATTCTACTTGATAAAAGAATTTTTCGTCTTGATTCAGGAATAAAACTCTTCAAAATTATTTTGGTTAAAGAATTTTTCTCGTAATTCCAGTTAATTTTTTTCTCAATATACTGAAATTTTATTCTACTAACTACTGCTCAAATAGATAAATGAATTTTCTTTGTGATCTATGTTGTACTACATGTCTTTATCAATTAACTTTCTTTGGATTACATGATGAATTCTTTATATCCAAAAATAACTTGAGTTATGAAAATTCAGAGGGAAAGGTGTTGAAACGTAGGAACATTTCGCTGATATTGTTTGTTTCTGTGGTCAAATAGATGTGCTGCCTTACCTTGCTGATTATTTTTTTTGGTAGTTTTTTTTTCTTTCATCCATGGATATTCGGGAACATTTATAGTTGATGGATCTGGCACATTGTGAGAATCTAATATTTCGTGATAATTGGAATGATGAGTCCCAGGACTTAAGGTTCTTCTACTCCCCGATGATTCTTGAAGAGAACTATCGTTAGTGAGTTGCGGTAACGCTGTCATGAATTCTGCCATTGATGGTTGGCTATTGATGAATCCAGTTTCAGTCGAACTGCAGGATGGGTCCATTGTTGGTATAGATGCATGCGACGGTGGACTGGCCCCGGCACCTGTTCTTGCGGCAACCGAGGCCAGCCAAAAGTCGCCTTCAATACCCGTTGCACCAATACACCCGTCGTTCGCCAGGACTGCTATTTTTTATTTTTACTTTTTTTTAAATTTTTTATTTCGTTCACTGTTAAAATTGATGAAACTATTTCGTACAATAAATTTTGTTTTTAACGAATAGAAATATTATTTCATTATGTCGACCTCTTCCAAATTTGAGTGAATCCCTGGTTTTGATCGTTGATGTATTTTGATATTGTGGTAAAATTTTGTATCAATATCTATATAAAACTTCTTTTAATAGATTTTATTTCATTTTTCTACTAAAGCCAAAGTAGTCATAAGCATGGGTGATTATTTGATAATCTTTGAATATACAATTATCGGTATAGAAAGAATACTTATGAACACAGTTTGTTGATACAAAGTTTTGTAATCTATACATTTTTTTCAAATGTTTTTCACTGATCGCAACATACATTAGAAGCACTAACAACTATTGCTATGATCCATGATAAATAATTTAATTGCACTAAAAATTTTACTTTTCGATTACTATACACAAGTTGATACCCTATACAATGTTTATTTCCTCAACTGTCAAAACAACAAGCTTTCAAAATATTCAAACACTACGGCTTGAATTAAGACCGAACTTTCTTTTTCATTTAACGAACCACCACTTTCTGTATTCAAATGTATATGAATATATGACACAATTTTTAAAGAAATGATAGATATGTTAGTGGATAAAAAATTTTATGAAACACTGTGAATATGTTCTCAGAAACCACTGATTCTCAATAAGACATAATTTATAGTTTGTTTATGTTGATTGTAACAGAGAGTATTGAAAATTGAGGTAGATTAAAAAAGTGGTGGAGGAGGAGAAATTGAAGTCAAAAAGGAGAAAAAATAGGATAATGATAAATAAAAAAGTAAAACAGAGAAAAAAAAAACTCAGCCACAAAGAAATTCTGATGTGAATCTTTTTTCTCACTTTTTCTGCGCTCAACGTTACGTGTCGCCGTTGTTGCTATTATCTTACTTGTTTTTTTATTTATTTTCATCGTTTCTAGCACCACAAAAAACTAAATTCTGTTTGTGGTAATCACGTGATTTCAAATACACCAATAGAATAACAGTATCGTTCTCACAAAGGTTCAACCCTCTCCTTAGCCTGGGGGCGGGTTCGACCCCCAAATCACCCACGGTAAGTACGCAGGGTACGAATTTTCTATGGGTATTTTCAGACACTCACTTAGTTGATTTCAGTCGCGAACGCTCACACTGCATCGGTACGAACAGCATGAGTGCAGGCAAGCAACTCTTCAAACTCGCCGTTTTTAAACTTCAAGGGCGGCTGAGCAGCCTATCGTATTGTGGGCGGGACGCGCGGGCGCGCCAAGGCTGCTATTCGAAGTACGCGATAGTGGGGATTCTACAACCATGTGCTCTGACCACGCGGATACTTCTTATTGTATCCCGATTTTCTCTAAGTAAATTCTTTAGTTTTTTTAGCTGTACAGAACGATATTGAAAATCGAATTTTGTCTCCAATTAGGGTATCATCAAAAATATTTACTGAAAATTAAATATTTTGACAAAATTGTTTAGAATATTGATTTTTATAAGGAATCTCGAACGTAAGATTAATTATATTACTAACTTATTATTCTTTCTCTTTTGAAATCAAGATGAGACGACATAATCACAAAATTCTTGACAAAATCACAAAAATAATAACCTCCAGAATAATTTATTGGTACTTATTTACATTTTAATATATAATTTGGTGAAATAAATTTGGTTATTGACCTTGAAAATGTACTTGAAATGAGTACGACATAATTTGTCAATCTGTTTACTCAAACTACCTTAATTTTTCAACTACAGAAAAATAATTATTTATAAATGCGATATTTTGAGGAGCAAAGCAAGTTGTAATTATTAGCTTCTCACATCAAAATGAATATTTGTAATATTTCATTACACTGATTTGAGCAAGATCACTCCAAGTGGACCCCCCATTTTCCACTTGATCCTGAAAATTAAGTCTATATATTTTTTCCTCAAGCAGTCACAATAATAAAATTAATCCCCGAAACGATTTTTTAAAATTTTCATTTTAACAACAATTTTTTTTACATTGAAAATTTTGACTACTTTTAATTAAAAAGTAGATTAAAAATCAACCGTTAAAAATCATTTAATGAAATTTTCAGGATTTATTGTCAAATATCTATATTTTACAAAAATATTAATAGTTAAAAATTATTTGTTTATTATCCTATTGTTAATTAACTTCTAAGTTAACAAATAAATATTTCATTGATTTCTCGGTAAAAAAATGAAGTTTTTTTTTCAGCAGTTATAGATATTATTTCTTGAAGTTTAAGATCCTGAAAGAAAATTTCAATGCTCGTGATTAGTTTAAACAATACGAATTTATTTATTAACGTGCGCCAGGCGCCAGACTCTCTCAATTCAACGTATCGCTCAGCGTCTTAGGCTATATTGCAGCTTCGGTCAGTCATAATTAAAGACTTTTTTGTTAAACTCGGTCCAAAAGTTCAATTTTTGAGCGCTGGGTGTCGTCCGTAATGGAATTCTTCTCTAGAGACTCTACCATACCGACTTTTTCCACGATCTAGGCAGTGAAGTTTGATCCCCTTCTTTTTTTTACAAACTTTTCGAGTACACCCGGACAACCTCGAGAGATTGTAAAAACAAAGTCATATTCTAGTGTACTGACCAATGATTTTGAGTAAATTTTAAACAGTTAACTATTGAGTAATTACTATTGAGTGGCGCTAATTATTTCTCTGCTGGCAGTTTCTTACGAAGCGGACCTAATGTTTATAAAATAACAACCACGCAATAAATAAATGTTGATAAAAAGATAATTAATATAAAATTAAATTTTTTTGCCCTTGCGAAACTTCATAGAATTTAAATATGTCATTATTTACCTTCTATTCCTCAAAAGTTAAACTTATGGAGCGATAATAACAAGAAATATTGTATGTCATTCGGCCATTTAGTAGCGATTTTGATAACAACTTTTTTTCGATATTCGCTTCAAAGTTTGTGACGCGATTGTTTGAAAACGAGAGTAAATTTCCGTCCTCGGCTACACCTCGGATGTTAAAACTACGCCCGTTTCGAACCTTTTCCCGCCACAAACCTTGAGCTCATATCGACATATCATCGCTGTCAGAAAACCGCAACTTCACGGACTTATAACATAAATATCTATTTAATTTTTCATGACAATAATAAAGCATTCTGAAGATGTTAGGGAAAAAAATGTTGAAAAAAATAATTTCAAAAAAAAAAATAAATTTTTTTTTTCATTTTATCAAATTCCTTAGAAAATTATTTTTTTTTAACAGAAAATCTTCGATTTCCTATACGAATTATTATTTCCAGAGTTATTGATTATCAAAGTTAAAAAGAGCTCTTATGCTTTGATTGACGATAACTCCGAGGCAAATCATCGTACAGACTTTCTGATTCCGTCTAATAATACGGCATTATATTTTCTAAAAGTGTTTTTGAATGAAACAATGGGAGAAAATTTTTTGAGGCCCACTGATTTTTTTTTAGACGAGAAAAAATTTGGAAAATTGTTTTATTGATAATTTCCTCAGACTTTTATCCAGGAGACCCAAACATGATAAAAAATTTTAATGGTGGTATCTGCACATTAGACACTTGGAGCTAGAATTTGCTTTTGTTTTGTTTTTTTTTTTTTTTTTTTTTTTTTTTTCAATTGAATAAATGGAATATTCACTTAATGAACATATGATTTTATGAACAATTGAAAAAATGGACATTTAAATTTTAGGAAAAGTGAATAAATGGACATTTGTGTAAATTTCCATCAATAAAAATGAACTCTGTAAAAATGAACATTTAAATAAATGAACTTCGATAAAAAAATACTTACTTAAATGGAAATTAGTAAAAATGGAAATTAGTAAGAATGGACATTCGTAAAAATGGACATTTCTAAAAATGGATAAATGATTTAAATTTAATTACAAATAATTAAATGATCAAACGAGCCTGCCGAAGGCAGGCGAAGTTCGATCGTAATTATATGAAGAGCCTCGTTCGAAGAGATTACATAAGTAATCGACAATATATCACCATGTAGTTACCTTCGTTCACGCTAGATGTCACAACTTTCAGAGTCCCCGAAGGGAAAAAATCCCTTCCATCAGCCCTCCGCTGCGTCCCACACTTCATATTTTTTAGAGTGTATAGAATAATTAAAGTTAAAAATAGAAATTGTTTGTCTATTTTGGGATTTCGGGAGAGGGAAAAAAATATTTTTCCCATGGGAGGGTTGTAATCTCTTCGAACGAGGCTCTTCATATAATTACGATCGAACTTCGCCTGCCTTCGGCAGGCTCGTTTGATCATTTAATTATATTTCGAGCCTCGTTCTCGAGATTACATAAGTAATCGACAATATATCACCATGTAGTTGTTTAGAGACAACAATTTTTATTTTTATATAAAATGTTTTTTTTTTTTTTTTTTTAATTTTGTAATATGAACATATGCAAAAAGAAAAGAAAAAGATACAATAACATGTAAATTATCAGTAAAAAAAACATAATTAATTAAGAATACTTAATAAATATTAATGTATAACAGCTTTAGCAAAAACTTGATTATCTATCAGGAGTGGTCTGTTATAAACTTTTGCAAACATTTTTGAACTATTAGACCAACCTGCTGTTTTTCTAATGATACTTAGATCTACTCCTTTTAAAAAGGCTGTTGATGTGGCAGTGTGTCTAGTGGAATGAGCAGAAAAGATTGTGGTATCAATCCCACTTTCTTTAAGTACTGTCTTGACCCATCTGCTTATCGTTTGACTACCTACTTTATTGTGAGGTTTTTTAATACTTAAAAATAGTTTTTCTTCCTTATTTCTAATTTTTGAAGTTATATTGATATATTCTAGTAAGGTTGATGCTACACATAGCTTAGGTTTCTCTATAAACTTTGGTATAATAAGAGTAGGTTGATCGCGACCTGGACCAGAAGTTTTAATTAAGTTTAAAATCTTAATTTCAATGCCATTATCTCTTATAATAATATTTTTTATATTAATATTTGCCAAAGTTTGAGCCCTGTGAGCTGTACACAGTGCCAATAGTATTATTGTCTTTTTTGTTAATTTTTCTAATGACAAAGTATTTAGTGGAAACCACTTTTCTATATAATTAAGTACTATTGAGACATCCCAGGAATGCGAATATTTTGGTGTTATAGGTCTTATCTTAAAAACACCTTTTAAAAAGCGACTTATCATTGGACTTTCTCCAATTTTATCATTTGATAATAACGATATTGCTGACCTATATGTATTGAGAGTTCCATATGAAGCGCCCTCATTAAACTTTTGAGTTGAAAACTTCAACGTTATTTTTTGTTCTGGATTAAAAAAGTCAGAACCCGATAATTTGCAATATTGATGCCATTGTTTTAATCGTGAAGCATATTGCTTCATAGTGCTATCTGACAGAGAAGCTATTAAAATGTCCGCAGCATCCACTGGAGCTCCTCTCCTTATATATGCCTCGCGGACACTCTGCCTGCAGTTAAACTCAATTGATTCGCCCTGGGATGTCGTTTCGTTCTACAAGAAGATAGTAATAATTTAGAATCAGGTTTAAATCTTATTTGTTTACTAACTAGTAAGGATGAAAAAAGTGGATACCATGGCTGATTAGGCCAGTCTGGTACCACTATGATTCCTGAAGCTTTATCAGTCTTAATTTTTACAAGAACTTTAAGGATCAAAGAAAAAGGTGAAAAGGCATAGAAATTTAAATTGGTCCAGTTAACTGTCAACGCATCAATTTCTTCTGCATTAGTACAAGGAAACCATGAGAAAAACCTTTCACACTTTGTATTCTGACTAGATGCAAATAAATCTATCTCTACATTCCCAAAATTTTCTATAATTTTTTTGAATGCAAAATTTGCTAATTCCCACTCTGTGTCCTCATTTTTTATTCTGGATAGAGAATCTGATTCTATAGTATCTTTTGAAGCAATACATGAGGCGAGCAAGAAAATTTTTCTTTCTCCTCCCCATTGCCAGATAGACCTTGCTAGTAGATATCATTTCTGAAATTTAGTTCCTCCTATTTTATTTATATAGGAGATGGCAGTTGTATTATCTATTCTGAGTAAAATTTGACAGTTCCTCATACCATCTGCTAAAGATTCTAAAGCTAGCTACTGTATATAATTCTTTGTAATTAATATGCTAATGTTTCTGATTATGATTCCAAAAACCGTAAATTTTATTAGACATCCGTTGCCCCCCAGTCTGAATTAAATGCATCAGTAAAAATTGTTAATTTAAAGTCTCCTGTTTTTATGAAACTTTTCCCATCTTTTACTCTATTTTTCCACCATAGTAAGTCTGGAATGACCGTGAAAGGCATTTTCATCATACTATTATAATTATTATTGTTTTTTGATAAGGCCAAAAGTTTTTCTCTTTCAATAATCTTTGTATATAGCCAACTATAATCTAATGCTGGACAAGCTGCTACCAGTTTACCAGTTAGCTGGGAAAATTCTAAAATTGAAAAAATTTTTTTTTCACAAAATTCTGATAATAATTTTCCTAGCCTTTCTCTTTTTTTCTCAGTGAGTTCTACAGTATATTGGTTTGAATCAATAGTAAATCCTAAAAATTTACATCTATTGCTCGGTACCAAGTTACACTTTGAAAAGATAATTTTCTTTAAAATGATATAAAAAAAGTTGATATACGTCTTAAGTACTCTCTTACGTCGTTCCTCTAGCGCACAACGAAAAGATATGAAGTGTGAGACGCAGCGGAGGGCTCATGGAAGGGATTTTTTCCCTTCGGGGACTCTGAAAGTTGTGACATCTAGCGTGAACGAAGGTAACTACATGGTGATATATTGTCGATTACTTATGTAATCTCGAGAACGAAGCTCGAAATATAATTTAATTGATATTTTGATGGAAAAAAGGAAGGTTTTTTTAATGGCTATATACGTTATTTATAAAAGTTTAAAATCCGTTGATTTGTTCGTAAAACATCGAAAACGAAAAATTTCAAAACAATTTTTACATATTTTCAACATTTCTTTTTTGATCGTTTTTGATGAGATATAGAATAATTATTAAAACTTAAAAATCCGCGTCGATTGCCACCAAGAATATGAAAGTCGATACATTTTCTCGAGAGATATCGTGAATCAAAAAAAATCAAAAAAAGTGTTTTTTCGGAATTAAACCGAAATTTCTAATTCGATCAATTCAAACTTGGAAATTTTTCATGATATTTCAAAAACTGCGCCGAATGCTGCCAACCGCGTAAAAATCGGTTGATTCATTCTAAGTAATTGTGGTTTGAAAATTAAGAAAATAGTGTTTTATCAAACTTCTATCAGACTTTCGAGCTTAAAGAACTAAAAAGCATAGAAAAGCTATCTCTTTGAGCTCAGAGAGCTCAAAATAATACACGAATTGTATTTTTGAGTTCGAAGAGCTCAAAAACGTCATAAGAGCAATTTCAAGCATCCAAGTATGGAATTAGGGGGAAGTTGTAGGGATGGCCTTCTGGGTCAACCGTTTTCCAAATTTTTTTTTTTTTCTATTATTCATTGCAATAATAATAATTACTATGAATAATAATTATTATTGTTATGAAAAATAAGTGGTAGTAATTAATAATAATTGTCATTACTATAAAAATTTTTAATTAACAATTATCACTACTATAAGAATCGCTTATGAACACAAATAAAATATAAATTAATTTTTCAACAAAAAAAAAAAATGAACGATTTCCCAAATTTGGGAGAGTCATTTATTACGAACAGGGATTATTTACTGTCCAGTTTTTACAGATTAAGGAGTACGGAGATAGGAGGAAAGGATTACTTATGTCAAATTAACCTATTACGCTTCGGAAATGATGAAATAAATAAAAATCGCTTTGCCCTAACCGAGAACCGAACTCGGGACCTATCGCTCGCCAGACTTACACGCTACTCGCATCGCTACACGGCCGACTAGTTAAAGTCGAATCTCAGTAATTATGTAAACTCTGTAAATGACGCGTCTTCAAAATGACTAAGTCCCGAATGGAATCTGAAAAAGAAATTCACGAAGGAATTAAATGAATAATAATAATAATAATAATACCTATAAACATTCAAAATTTTCACTATTCCTAACAATATATAAAATTTTGAATTTGAAATAAAAAAATATTTCAACTTATTTTACATATTATCACTCTAAGTATTTTAAAGATCTATAGACAGGATCTCGAAATTGAAAAGAAAATCAAAAATAAATTATTAGAAAAAGTCGTGGAAAAAATATGTAACGCAATCCAGTCGGAAATTCAAATACTTATAAATGTTCAAAAGGTTATAGTTTGGTCACAAGTGGACCAAATGAAACCTTTTTTTTCTTCAATTTCTTTTTTCTTTCTACTATTTTTGTGTTTTTTATCAACGAAAATTGGAATTTAGTTTCCCATTTTCAATTATTTATCTTATACTTCTATTTTCAATTTTGAGATACGGTAATTGTTTATTTTCGCGGTCACTATAGATCGGGGTGTGAAATTAACATGATTAGATAATTTTCTACTTAATAAGGTACCAGTGAGTAATAAGGCCTAGCTAAAAGAAATTTTGAAAAAAATCGAAAATATTGCATTTAATTATAGCAATGCATTATTAATTTCTAAATTAATACATTAGCCATATAATCTAATGGAGTAAAGATAATTTTTACCATAAACAAACACAAAATTGAATTTTTTGAAAAACCTTGCCAAATGGCCTTATTTTACTACGGTAGGGTAATAAGGCCTGTGGGTTATACATACTGAAAATAATTCTATTATACTTGATGAAATTGGTATTAGAGATCAATCATCACTCAAATTGAGCAACAATACTTTTTAAGATGTTGATAAAAATTAGAACAATGATTTTAAATCATTAAATGTAAAATTATAAAAAATGTTTACCATTTACTGAAATCGTTTTTTAGGAATTCTTCTGCGCTACTTTAGCATATGACGGATCATAAAATATAGAAGACAAGGAACGCTTTATCGGGACTCTATAAACTTGTAGCGACATTTCTATGCTAGACGCTTCTACTAGAGAAGTCTTCAGCGGAAGTGGTTATTTTAAATAGCATTTTTATCACTTAGGCTTTATCACCCGACAGGCCTTTTTACCCGCGGGTACCTTAAATATATATATATATATATATATATATATATATATATATATATATATATATATATATATATATATATATATATATATATATATATATAAGCCAGTCTTGGCTCAAGCATGGGTCACCAATGAATGGCCAAGGCTAAGTTAGCCAGTCATGGCCCAAGCTTGGGTCACCAATGGATGGCCAAGGCTAGGTTAGCCAGTTTTGGCCCAAGCTTGGATAATTATTGGCATGGCCGAGGATGGGTTAACCAGTCTTGGCCCACGCTTGAGTCGCCAATGAATGGCCAAGGCTAGGTTAGCCAGTCTTGGCCCAAGGTTGGGTGATCATTGGCATGGCCGAGGCTGGGTTAAGCAGCCTGGCCCATGCATGGGCCAATATAGGTACGCCGAAGCTAAATTTCCCAGTACCGGTTCAAGCCTAGCCCCTTTTTCAACTCTGGGGGTTTTCTGTATGGGATAGAGACACAAACACGTAAATATATAGGATTCAGCCGGCGAGACAATGAGATAGAATACATTACACGTTCTCGGCCTCTTCTTTGTGCGATACTTAGTAGCGTCCTGACTATCGTCTATTAAGCATTGTCCATGTGTATGTGCCTTGTGTAGTGGGATAGTCAGTATATTTATATCTATATCTTACTTCAGGTCCGAGCGTTCTTATTGTTTATCTTAATATATATAAATCTCCTGTCACGATGTTTGTCCGCGATGGACTCCTAAACTACTCAACCGATTTCAATTATTTTTTTTTTTAAATGTGTGTCTTGTTCAAACTTGAGAGATAGAATAGTTTTTATTTCAAGTAATGATCACAATATTTTGTAATTAACAATAAAATGATTACTTATGTTGATTATTGTTATTAATTGTAAGTTTCATAAGTCTAAAACAGATGGCGCTTCACAGTTAACTGTAGTACTACCTGACATAAATATGTCATAGATGGCGCTACGTTTTGATTCAAATTTTCTCAGTGTTGTGCACGTTTTCTAATTCACTCAGCCACAGCAATGCGTGGTCGGGTCGCTACTATATATATATATATATATATTGAGACACTGCAAAATATCCCGATTTTATCAGCCTGGCGAACTACCACCCGAAATTTCCGTTACCAACACTAGCTAAATTAATGTAAAGCCCCCGTGACGTCACAAAACGACACAAGGAGGGAAAAATCAGCTACGAGCCTCAAAACCTGAGCGGTGATCGACACTTCGATCTATCCCCCGGTGTCAACCACCACGTTAGATTATCTTAGTCAATTTACTACTATACCACTATTACCACTATTAGGTGATTACTCACCAAAACTTATAAAACTTACTACTAAAATCTACTAAAATTCTACTAACAGTTTAACATTAATTATCAGAAATATTTTATATTACTTCTATTAATTTTCTTATTTTGCATTAGGTGATAATTCACCACGTTTATTACTATTCTTTAATTATTTATAACA
>JZSA01007339.1:0-12431 GCA_000956155.1 Cotesia vestalis
ATATATATATATATATATATATATATATATATATATATATATATATATATATATATGTAATATAACCAGCCTTGTCATCAGGATATCTCGAAATGTCAATAACCGATCTTGATGAAAGTTGGTACACATATTCTTTGAGTAATTACCGACGTCGGGTTTGAAGATGAGCAGAATCGGTTAATTAGTTTAGAAATGGCAGCCATTCAAAAATTTCCAAATAATGAAAACTTTTTTTCAAATGTGGTTTTTTTAGAATGACTTTTAAACAGCTTTACCAACCGATTGCAAAAATTAATCAGCTCTTAACATAAAACTACGTCGATCGTCTCCGGGCTGGTCACAATCGCTTGATTCGTTTGTAAGATACCGTTGACAAAAAAAATCGAAAAAAGCGTTTTTTTCAAAAAAATTCCGAAATTTTTTATCTGATCAATTCACGGATTGAAATTCATCATAGAATTCAAAAAACTGCATTGACTGTTGTCAACTGCGTGATAATCGGTTGATCGATTCAAAAGTTTCAGCAGATTGAAAATCAATAATTAACAAATTGAATAACAGAAACAAAAAGAATCTTAAATCAAGAGAAATCTACCTTTCATTTCGGGTGAGGCCAAATGGCATTTTTATTTTTAATTTCAATTGTATAACACATTTTTTTAAATCTTAGCGAAAAAATTCGTTTTTTTTAACAAATTGTTCATATTTATTTTGAAACGGAAGGAAACTCTGTTGACAAGTCTACTCGTTTTCTTTGGTCACCCCTTAATTTATTTAGGGTGCCACTGGATTTTTAGACACAGTATCCAGAAACTGGACCAGAGCATGGAGTAAATTCTGCAGGGTCGTGAGAGATTGCTAAGAAGGAAACAAAAATTATCAAAGAAATTCATTGTGCAAAGAATTTTATTTAACCATTCCCAATTACAAGAATAATCCCCTTAAATTAATTAACGCTTAATACTAAGTCCTATTCCCGTTTATAAGTTGGATTCCTATCATAGTGTCTATTACCCACAGTACCCTCATATGGAATGACCATACCGCGGTTTCTAACTGTAATTATTTTCCTCCATTTTTCAATTTTCCATATTTCTCCCTAGTATTCCATTTTTCATATTTTCCGCAGTTTTCCACACACACCCACAATATAATTATTATAATTCAAACACACTAATTAATATTTCCATATTTTATTAATTATTTTTCTAATATTACGATTCAATTTTATTTTCAAATTAAAATCTGGTTAACGAATTTTCTAAATCCAAATTAAAATTCAATTAATAAATTTTCTCTTGAGTAAATTTTCCATTCATTCCTAATTCAAATTTTATTTCAAATTAAATTAATGTCCTTATTAAAATTCTTAACTAATTTACTGCCGTGTTATTAACAATACAACAATAAATATTTAATACTAAGCGGTCTTCGTATCTTGCATTAATAGATTAAAATTTGAGGACAAGGTCTTAATAATCTGCCGACAAAATATTCGCTACGTCTTGGTATTTTCCAAATTTATTTTCCTTCGTTTTACGTTTGTTAATTTTATTTTGACGGAATTTTGTAATAAAAGTCTACTTAATTATTTTAATTCTAATTGATTTGATTTCATTTTAATAATTGTTTTACCTGAATTTAATTTTGCCGAAATTTATAAATTATTTATTTTACTTAAATTATTTTCGTTTTGCCCAAATCATTTTGTCAGAGTTAACTAATTAATTTATTTAATTTTAATCTCTGAATTAAGAATTTGACGATTGATTTTATTTTGTTTAATTTTAACTAAATTATTTCATTTGTCTCTGAATAACTGAGTTTATTTTATTTTTACTAAATTATTTTATTTTACTTTCTTCGTGTTGCTTGAAACTTAGAACTTATTTTATTTTAATTTTGAAGATTATATTATATTTTATAACGCCTTGAGATTTTTAGTCTCGACCTTGTATGTCCTTTACTCAGCGTTTTAGCTCGAGACAAGATGGCTGACGCTCTCCCAAACTTTTGTCGATTTTTCTTCCAGTGAAATTTTCAAGTGATTTATTTTCTACTTTTATTTAAATGATATTAACCATTATTTTGACAATTATTTTCTGATTCTAATTTTACTTTTGTTTTATTTTACACAATCCAAATTTGTTCCAAATTATTTATATGTTGATTTTAATTAATTTTACTCCTGATGATTTTACTAAAATATTTTAATGAACTTATTTCAATGATTTTAATTCACACAAAATTAACTGATTTTACTTACTCAATTTCCAGAGATCAAATTTTTACGTGACACCAAAATCATGAATTAACAAACTGAAATAATTCCTAGTAAAATTAATCCAGACTCTACCTACGTGTTTAATTAATAACCAGAAATAATTCCTGGTATTATTAATTAAATATTCAGTTATTTATTTCTGACTTGTTCTTAAATTATTCGTAATTTTATTCTGACTTTTATTCGGGCTTTTCCCAATATTTTACGAAATTTGTCCTCACACATTTTGTTAATTCGTTGTTAATTATTTTGCTAAATTAATTCTTAATTATTCGGACAATTTTTAGTTCCTAAATTTTGTTTAATTAATTACTTAAATTTTGGTAAAATTAATTCTCAATATTTAGCTTAAATTAATGATTGTGACCGAACGCGAAATGGCGATGACCGTCAGCTGACATAAGGCTTGGCTGATGCCGCTTCACCGAGAAATTATTTACATGTGTTAATTGTACCTGGAGTTTTCCTTCGAATTTTTGATCGAAATCCCTCGACGCTGTGACTCCTGGATTTTTCGTCTCCTTATCAATTTACTCCTCGGTGAAGTGTTACTTTGGCGGCAAAGACTTTGATCACCACGTCGCGTCACGTTCTCCTCAGATAATAATTTTTCCTAGAACAGCAAATTGGCATTAGAATATATTTTGGATTAAACAAACTTAAGCGAGCTTACTTAGAGACCTAGCACGCATTAAATTTATCAAGTTTTATCGCCTTGTTCCACTAGAGCGAGCGAATAAAAAATAATTACCTGATTGGAAATTTTCGCGATGCGTTTTGTTCGATCGTTCGATCACAATGAATTTTACCAAAATTTGTTGGTTCGTTTCTTCTTCACTCTGTCTTCCCCACTCTCTCTCTCTCTCTCTCTCTCTCGGCGCCGGTGCTACCACCTCGGGGACTTACTCACTAGCTTACAACTATTGGCGCGAGCACTTCGGAGCACAGTGCCCTAGGGAATCGGTCGATAACTAACTGGCACAGGTCGAAGACTTTCTCTGGATAAAGAAGGCCCTGTGTACTCCGTTACAATTTCAAGTTCGACACCAAGGAATGAATTTCTTAAAAGTCAAATTCCAGTGAAATTAGCTATAAATCGCTGCTTATGGAGCTGTGACTCGGTGTCCATCAGATGGATCGAATCGATTATGGGTCTCGAGATCTTCTATTGAGTCTACTCTATGATTTTATGAGTTTTCTTCCTTAATCTCTAGTTTACACCAAGAAATGAATTTTCTAATTTGAAAATGATGTTAAATTAGCTGAAAATAATCAGTTATGGGGCTGTTTTGTCGTGTCTATGGGGTGAATTAAACTGTTATGAACTTTTCGACACTCTAAAATGTGCCTATTTAAGGTAAACATCGCGTTCATCTTTTAGTTTTATCTGGACGCCGAGCTTTTAATTTTTTCCCGTGGGATGCGTGCGCACGACAAGAGGTCCAATCGCTACTTGTCGTTTTTTGCGATCTCTGAAAATATTCATTTTATCGAACATTGATAAGGACATTTTTTATCGGTTTTCCAATTAAATAAATTTTTTTTTTTTTCAAAATAGAAATTCCCGTCAAACTTACGGTTCTCGAGTTATCACAATTTAAACAATTAAATTGTTATTAACAATTGTTCGTATCATTTGTGTGAAGTTGTATATCCAAGAAGATTCTCTCATAGTTGAAAAAAATAATTGAATTTAAAAATTATTTTAGTCTACAATCAGCAAAATTAGAAATTTTAATGTCTATTCAAATCATCACAAAATCACCAGAAAATAATCAAATTTCGATGTTATTTCGTGAGAATTTTACAGAATCAAAAAATTTCGAGTATTATCAAATCATTTTATATCCTATGAAAAAAATTAAATTGAGACGATACATTAGAATTTAATAGTATTCTACAGAATGAAAAGTTTGAATTCTAGTTTAATTCTTCAATGTTCTCAACAAATTATCAAATTTGGCCATTATTTTGAGATTGGAAAGTATTCTACAGAATTGTATATTTGAATACTATTTGAATCATATTCTATTCAAGAAAGATAACGAAATGGATGACTTCAGGATCAAAAAGTATTCAATAGAATCCTAAATTTCGTGTACTGCTTAAATCGTTTAATATTATAAAAATATAATCAAATTAAGAGATCATTTCAGGAAGGGTTCCTGTGACCTTCAAACGTTGAGATCGATGAAAACTCGATTTTTGAAAAACGGGGTAAAACCAATAACTTCCTGATTTTTGAAAATTTTCAATTTTTCTGGCTGGAAGTTAAAAAGTATTTAGTAGAAACAGAAGTTAAAAATACCGGTTGAATTCTTTCATATCCTAAAAAGATAATCAAATGAAGACATTATTTTAGAATAAAAAAGTATTCTATAGAAACAGAAATTTCAAATGACAGTTTAATCCTCTTAAATTTTAAAAGGATGGTAAAATTAAGACATTATATTAAGATTAAAAAGTATTCAGTTGAATTCTTTTATATTCTGAAAAAATATTAGAATGTAGATATTATTTTGGAATTGATAAGTATTTAACAGAATTACAAATTTAAAGTGCTAGTTTAATTCTGTTATATACTACCACTCTTTTCGATTATTTTAGTGTCAAAAAGTATTTAATATGATCAATCGTGAGTTTTGAAAAATTATTTACAGTTTTTAGCAGAATTTGAAAGTATTAACATTTTTATACTTTTTAATTCTATCAAATTCTTTTTTATGATCAGGGATGCGCATGATACTAGGACTGTCAAGATAGCTAGTAATACATGTGGTTAATGAAACTCCTAACATAAAATTTCTGTAACGTTCGCATAGCATTGCGGTTAGGTTATAGTTTCACATGCGTTAGGTGTACCGTTCGAATCTCGGTTAAAGCGATAAGTATTTTTCTAAACATATTTATAAGACAAGGGTTAAATTTAATTAATATAAATAAATGTGAATATGATGTAAAACCTTATTCCTTTTCCACCTCCTTTGAAAAACGTAGAAAAAAAAAATAGGAAAACGGTTGACCTCACAGTTCATCCCTGCAACTTCCCGCTAACTCTATATCTAAGCGCTCAATATTTAACTCATTCTGTTTTTGAGCTCTTCGAGCTAAAAATTACAATTTATATTTATTAAGCTCGAAAAGTTGGCTATTCTATGTTTTTAAGCTCTTTGACCTCAAAAGCCTGATAGAAGTTTCATAGAATACAATTTTTTTTAATTTTTAAACCGCAATAACTTTTGATTAAATAAACCGATTTTTGAGCCTTTTTCAGAATCTTAGAGCGTGAACTGGTCGGACTAAAAATTTCATAGAAACTCTGAAAAAACAGTTTTCTTCAACAACGATATCTCACGAACGAATCAACTGATTTTGACCGGACTGGTGGCCATCGACGTGGTTTTTCGGGGTTAAGAGCTGATTAATTTTAAAAACCGATCGGTAAAGTCCTTACCAAGTTATTCCAAAAAACCCATTTTTTGACAATTTTATTTTTAAGATTTCTCAAAATCTGGTGCACCGAATCGATTCACATTTTTACGAAATTTAATAGCAATGATACTCTTCAAATCGCCACCTATCTCGTTCGAATCAGTCAAGCCGTTTGGAAGTTATAAGAGGCTCACATACACACACACACACACACACACACACACACACACACACACACACCACGACTTTTAGAAGACCGGGGTACCAAGAATCCATCCTGGACATCTCGTTGGCGACCCCAAGGACTGCTAACATGATCGAAGACTGGACTGTATCCGAAGAATACAGTGGCAGTGATCATCAATTTGTGACATTCAACGTTGGACTGGCATCAGATCCGGTTTCACATCGCGACCTTTCTACGCGGAAATGGAACGCCAGGAAACTTGATGTAGAGGCACTGCGAAAGTCACTTATACAAACACCCGCAGCATGACTGAAAAAACAGTACTAAATACGATGAAAGTAATTGTTGTTTCAAGCGACGCCTATATGCCACGGCTGAAAAACCGGGGTTTCCACAGGCCGGTGTACTGGTGGTCACTAGAAATAGCAGAGCTCCGAAAAAAATGTTACGAGCTACGTCGGCTAGCAACGAGAGCTGCGAAACGCTCCCCCAATCAAGATCTAGATTCGAGCGAGTACAAGCAGGCCAAAAAAAATCTAAACCGGGCTATCAAAGCAAGCAAAGCGAAATTGTGGCAAGAGATCTGTAAAGACCTTGACAAAGACATTTGGGGCAAAACCTATCAAACTGTCGTCAAACGACTTGGGAAGGCTTTACCAGAAGCGCCGAAACCCCCTGTTTTGATGAGCAGCATCATAGCGGAGCGGTTTCCCAAACATTCACCACGGGAAAGAAGACATACGAAAAACAGTGTAACACCTTTCACAACCAGGGAACTACAGGATGCGGTGAAGACCATCAAAACAGTAAAAGCACCTGGCCCTGATGGTATCCCGGCATCAGTGATCAAAATTGTAGCCCTGGAGTACTACGATATACTACTGAACGCTTACAACGCATGCCTAGCAACCGGCACGTTTCCAACGGCTTGAAAGCGGTAAAGATTGGTTCTGTTGGACAAAGGTAAAGGTAGCCCTAAAACACATTAGTCGTTCAGACCACTCTGCATGCTTGACATTGCAGGAAAACTGTTCGAAAAGCTCATACAGGGAAGGCTACGCAACGATATTAATCGTGCTGGAGGCTTTTCCACAAACCAAATTGGCTTTCGGTAAAGACGATCGACAGTCGGCGCGATCCAGAAAGTCGTAGGGACAGTGAGAGAAGCATAGTCAGGTAACCTCAAAGCCCGCAAGGTATGTCTTGTTCTCACACTAGACATCAAAAACGCTTCCAACCGCGCGAATTGGGGTGACATCCTTGATGCCTTGAAGCACAAATTTGACGTGAAGCCAGAAAATCTGGCAATAGTTGATGATTATCTCGAGTGAAGAACGCTAATAGCAGAAACGACGGAAGGCCCACAAGAACATGACATAACGGCTGGCTTGCCGCAAGCTTCAATCATGGGAACCGACCTATTGAACGCGGACTATGACGAATTCCTGGAAATCCCGCTGCTAAAACAAGTGCAACTCACGGGCTTTGCGGATGACGTTGCAGCTACTATAGTAGTAGACAGTGCCGATGAGGCAGAACTACTGGTTCGGGAAACCATTGACGCCATTGAAAATTGGCTTGACAAACATCATCTAAAACTCGCCAAGCAGAAAACCGAAATGGTAATTTTAACACATCAGAAATGGTTTCCAAAACTTTTCGTCATCGACATGGGCGGGACAGAATTGACATCTACAAGGGCACTGCGTAATTTAGGAGTAGTGATCGACGAAAAGGTGTATTTTCGAGAAAACCTTGAAAACCGTGTCTGTCGAGAATCATGACCAACACGGTGGGACCACGAACCAGAAAAAGGAGGGTGCTTCTAGAAGTAGTCCACTCGATATTACTTTACGGAGCGGAGATATGGGCAGATATTCTTAAACAGAAGACCTACCGGTGCAAGATAGCGACAGTGCAACGACGAGAAGCGCTCAGAGTCACCTATGCCTACCGCACGGTCTCAGAAGCGGCCGCATTGGTCATAGCAGGAGTTGCGCCAATCGACTTACTAGCACGCCTGACGGCACGGCTGATTCCGAGCATAAACGCCTGGCTTTCTCGGAAGCACGGGGAAACGGACTTCTTCCTGACCCAGCTATTGACGGGACATGGGCAGTTCAATGCCTATCTTTTAAAGATGAATATGCACAGCACACCAACGTGCAAATACTGCCCAGACAGAATCGACAACGCTGAGAACACGTTCTTAGAGTGTGATCGGTGGAAGGATTACAGAAACAGCACCGAAGAAACTATTGGCACCACGTTCTCCCTCGAAATCTTGATAGCCTGCATGCTCAGAAAAGAAGATAATTGGTCAGCTTTTGCATCCTACGCGCAGGGCCTTCTAAAAGCAAAAATCGTAAAAAGGGACCAGTAACAAGGAGTAGGCGTTGTGAGACGCAACACGGACTGAATTGAAGTAATGCTCACGTGGTTCCGATTCAGTCATCTCCATACCATCCACGGGGGAAGAGAGAGCAGTTTTTTTTAGTGGGTAAAAATCCCACACTACCGACCATAATCTTTCAATGATAGTAGTGTCTTTGGGAGATTTTTTTCGCTTCTCTATAAAAATAAAAAAATAAAAAAAACACACAGACATACGGACTCATCGTGGAAATATTTGGGGGAGTTTCTTATGACTTCAAAACGTCAACTTCCGTTGAAAACTTGATTTTCGAAAAACGGGGTGAAACCAATAACTTCCCACTTGAAAGTTTTCAATTTTTTTAGCGGGAAGTTAAAAAATTTCGTGTTCCTAAACCACTCTAGTATAAGGGCGGGTAAAGAACGATGGGCCCCTTAAGGACGTTCCAAGAAAAAAACCATTTCCTTAAAATTTTTTGAAATTTTTCGTACTTATACTCATAAGTCTCCTCTATACGCAGGAATTTTTTTAAATAGTCCTCGCGGCACTAAATTTTGAAATATTAGCATTAAAAATTTGTATATTTTACATGCAAACCCTATGCTGACCGACGTTCAAGCGAACGTTTTATTAAATATCAATCGTACTTAAATTAGGATTGTTTTAAAAAACCGAGAATCATTAATTGAAGATATTTCAAGTATTTTTTATCAAAAAAAACATAAACAAGCGGTATTCATTTTTTTATAAAAAGTGTTTGAAGTTAGTGATTTGCGATATTCTTCGTGAGTGGAAGTAAGTGAGCGATATTCTATAAAGAGAGGCAGCTATAGTGTGTGAGAAAGAAACCAATAGCCATAACCTATTGGTGACTTTTTCTTGTTTATGAACGTCCTTAAGAAAAAAATGCTCATAATCTTCGATTTTCTCACTCGTTCAACTTTACTTTTAGTCTTTCGATACGTTTATTGGTATTAAGATTCTGCATTCGTTAAAAAATAAAAATTTTCTAATGACGGCAAGATGGACTCCCTAAAAATATATATTTTTCAGTTTTTTTTTTAACGTTTATTTTTTTTTCAATTTCTTACTACGTTGTTGTTATTCATATGACACGTTAAATCCGGATCAAAAACCTTAAAATATTGAGCAAAATGAGTCCTTAAAAAAATTCAGTTACGTGATAGTCAAAAACTAACTTGGTCTATGAGCATTAATGTCGAATTCAGAATATTATTCTGGAAAATATTAGCCTAAATCAAGCAAAAAAATTCTTGACTTAAGATAGTGTACTTAATTAAAAATTTTTCTGCTCCATCCAAACTGATCTCCTTCTCCAAAATATTTTTTTCGGTTAAGGTTTTTCGCTTTTATATCGAGTTATTTTTAACTTCATGTTAAGTAAATCAATGTGTGTGTGTGTGTGTGTGTGTGTGTGTGTGTGTGTGTGTGTGTAAACCTCTCATAACTTTTGAGCGGCTTGACCGATTTCATTGCAGTTGAGGCCATTCGAAAGGGCTTGACTAAACTTAGATTTTAAATAGAATTTAGACCGATTCGTACCAGTAGATTTTGAAAAATTTGAATAGCTAAACCGATTGAAACGAAGGTTCCAGCATTCGAAAGAGTTTTGTCACCATTAGATTTCATGTAAATTTCAATCACTTCAGCTTGCTAGATTTTGAGAACTATCAAAAACAAAATTTTAAAGAATATTTTTCTGAAATCATATTTAAATTAATCTATCGATTGATTCTAAAAACTAATCAGCTCTTAACTATAAAAAAACAACACTGATCGCTGCAAATCGCATCAGAATCTATCGATTGATTCGATCAGAAGATATCGTAATTAAAAATTTCCAAAAAAGTATGTTTTCAACAAATACTGGGTTCTCAAGTTCAAAGAGCTTGAGACTTCAGAAAAGATAATTTTTCGAACGTTTTAAACTCGTACATAAGGGTAAGTTCTAAGGGGCTTCCGCCTTTATTAATCCGCAAGAATTACCCATGTCAAAATTTCTCAGCAAAATTTTCTCATATAGAAATATCTCAAGTATAATAATTTCTCACCCCAAAATTTATCACAACACAAATTAATCTGACGGAAATTAATCATCGGTTACGAAAATGGTTATACATCTTGAACAATAAAATGGCCCTTTTATCATGGTTTTTGTGTGCATTTATTCGAAATTAGACCAACTTATACAATAGAATGAAGAGAAGTGAGTTGTAACAGAATGAATGCTTAAAATTTTGTTATTTACTAATTATTGCTCGCTATGATCAGAATGTTTTCAAAAAATCAAAGTGTTGATATCTACAATTAAATAGATCAACTACTGAAGTATTAATAAATCATGTATTACGTATTAAAGCATAGCTCGTTTGAAAAAAAAAGGGGTAGGTGTAATGAAATTTGAAAATATTTTTGCAAGGACCCGCCCAAACTATTTGATGTTGGAGGGTTGGAGAAAAAAAGAGGCAAAAGAACTCGCCACATCTGTTGCCAGATTCAACTATACATTACAGACACGCGATATGTCAAAGTCCTATGTTTTATATCGACTTGGCCATTTATTAAAAGTTTCATCGAGTTGTTTTAGTCTTTGTAGCACACTGCAGACTCTCAATAATATTCAAGTTTAACACAAAAGTGTATATAGGAAAGGGTGAGGCACGACGGTCCCCTTAAGCCGGTTGTTGCTTTTTTGTGGTTTTTAACCATCAAATTCGTTCATTTTCTGCCCATTTCGAATAAATCAGTCGAAATTTTGCAGAAAATCGAAAAAAAAATTTTTTTCCCGGGGCGCGACGGTCCCTTTACCAAAAAAGCATAGACGAAAATTTTTACTTTCCCGTTAAGGAAATTGAAAATTCAAAAAAATTGGGAAGTTATTGGTTTTACTCCGTTTTTCGAAAATCGAGTTTTCAACGGATATTGATGTTTTGAGGTCCTAGGAAGCTTCCCCGAATGTTTCCGCGATGATATCCGTATGTAAATTTTCTTCCAAATTTACTATCAAATTAATGATTAAAATTACCGGACTGTATTGTATTCGTAGGACGCTAAAGTGCTGCTCTACCATATACTAGTAACAAAAATACTTATTACAGTTGTGAGAGTAAGACTTACTGGAGTCTACGGTAAAAAAATTTTTTTAATTTTCAAACGCAGCTTGTCGCATACATGGAATATAATTATTATTGGATATATCATTATTAATGGTAAATTCCGTATTAAAAAAAAAGATTCAAAACAATTGAACCCATGGAAATTGTATATCTATATATTTGGCAAGTTAAAGCGTTTTCAATGGCTTTGAGTCATTTGAAATTAATTCAAATCTTGTTTTTTCATCAGGGATTATTGTTGAAAAATTTATAGGCTTCATGTTTAAAAAAAAGTAGATTTCAATTCTACAACATTAAATATTTGATTTTTTTAATTCAATTTATTTTTTTGAGTTATTCCACTTTACAATCTACATTAATAGAATGATAGCAAATATTTATATATAATTGCAAATTTCATTGAACCACATCTTTACAATTAATAGTTAACTAATTGCATAAAATTTAATTGTGCTGATAATTGTATAAATGTTTGTTAGAATTAACTGTTATTCAGTGTTAACTAATCAAAGACATGTATATTTTTTAACCAACTGAGAAGTCTGCAGCGATTGCAGCGCTGCCTCAAAGCCGATGGATATTTCCGTAATAATATTACTTAAACTCTTTTTGCACGCCTCATAAGCGAAGCGTTGAAGTTATGCTCTACTCTCGACATTTTAAAATAAGTAATAGTTTAAAAAAATAAAAAACACGCTTTTTATAGAAAACCGAACTAAAAAATAGAAAATAAGTTTTAATGAATTTAAATTAAGAATAGTGTTAAAAATTTAAATAAATATAAATTAATAATAGTGTGAATAAAAAAAAATGTATTTTATTTCAAAAAAAGCGCCGGGTGCTTTTTAAGATATTATCAGAATGATAATCACTTTACTCATATCTGTCAATAAAATATTTATAACAATTGACAACACGCACCCCACGTTATTATTATTATTATTATTATTATTATTATTATTATTATTATTATTATTATTATTATTATTATTATTATTATTATTATTATTATTATTA
>JZSA01007340.1:0-20273 GCA_000956155.1 Cotesia vestalis
CGTTTTTTTTTTTTTTTTTAATTAAGGCGTACATTTTTTTGAAGTATTTTATTAGTTTAGTATTTTAGTATATGAAACTTGTTTTAGCTAAATTTTATTTCAGTCTAAAAACTCCGAAAACGGAGTGTTTTATTTCTTTACTCTGGTACTCTTAGTGATTGAAGTAAAAATTCACTTTGAATTCACTCCCGATTTCTGACAGCGTAATATAAATCATAAATTTTCTAAGCACATTATTATTATTATTATTATTATTATTATTATTATTATTATTATTATTATGAGTGGACGTGTTGTTTTGAGCTCCGTTCAATTTAATATGAATTGGTTGTTATAAGTTGATTAGGTGTTCTAAAAAGTGTTTAAATGGTTCAATAAAAATTCTGTAGCTAAATTGACATAATAAGTTTTATTATTCACTTGTTATTAATAATTATAATTGTTATGTTTCAATTGCATAGTGATTATTGGGGTTAGAATAAAATTTCAAGAGTCTATGTGAAGTTCATTATTCAGTATATGTTTTCCCTTCTTGTTGCGAACTTTCCAGATTTGTTTTCGATTATTGATACAAATTTTTAATAGGAAATATAGTGCTCTAAAATCTACCAGGTGATTGTTTTTTCGAGATCAAAAATGTGAGAATTGCATCAGAACAATTCTTTTTTGAGAATTTTATAATTTCTGAAGGTAGTTGTCGTGGTTAAGGCATACAATCAGAAAATTCTAAATTTCTGTATACTTATTAAAGACATGACTATACAATTACACTTAAAATTTGAAGTCAATTGACGACTTATAACCCGAGATGAATTCAATTTAAAATTGGATATTTAACATTGATTGCATACGTTTTTTGCAGTTCTCTACCCGTTTCTTAGTTATCATTGCTTGCTAAATTCAAATTAAGTCAAGTTTAAATAATTGTTAAAATTTCATAGTTATTGAAACAATAAAAATTTCCATTTATTACTTATGACATTTTTAATTATTTCACTTATATCAAAGTTAAAACCCAGTATGATTAATATGCGTCAATTTTTTTCTATACTCAGTATGATCAGTTAATATTTTTTTTTTTACGATAAATATTGTTGTACTTAATTTTGAATTATTTAAACAATATTGTTAGTTTAAATATATCTATAACAATTAATAAAAATAATTGTCAATTTCCATAATTACAATTCATGGTTTAACAAAATCAAATTTTCATATTTTATACAAATATAAAAATATTTATATCATTTACATTGAACTAATAGATTAAAAAAAATAAATAGAGCTTAAACCTAAAAACTTATAACTATTTTTTATGAAACTAAAGATAAAAAGTAGAAATTGTTGAGAAATAATTTACAATTGGTTATTGGCTTTTTTTAACACTGAGAGAACTCCTGGTTTTCTTTAAAATTGGCTGAAATGAATAAAATATTTTTATAAAAACGCCAAAGAGATATAAAAAAATACTAAATAATAACAGTATTAGTCACCCTAGGAGTAGGATCGCCTCCAAGCATTTTCTCACGGACAGCCCATCTGACATTGGCGTGCTTATTATCTTGAAGGAATGATATTTGTTTCCATTCTTTTTGATACTTGTGGTAAAGCATTACGGGATCTGATTTAGTTTTTTGCGAAAGACGTGATGGGTCTGTTTGTAATTTCCACGGCCTGATAACTGAAAACATCAATTAAAAACAAAATAAGTCAAAAAATATCTCAAAATTAATTTATATTTAACGATATAAAGAACTTACAAGCTTTAGGTCTTGTCCGAGACAAACTACGGGAGGAATTTCTCAATATTCCTCCAGTTGTCCTGGTGGAATCAGAGGCAACGCTTTTAGATCTTGATTGTCGAGATATCTGTCCTGATAATTCCGGTGCACTAGCAGCTCGTTCAGGAAGTAGATTATCAACAGGGGGATTTGATTTACATTTTTCAGTTTCCCGAGAACATTTTGGTCTTTCAGATACTTGGCCTTTTGTAACGTAACTTTGACATCTTGCTGAATAACTTTTTTGGTTCCCATTGAATACTTTTTCTTGCCTTCGGCGTGGACTTGGAGATTCTCGGCGTCGACGTAATTGTAACAATTTATTATCATTTTCATCATCCTCAGACTCTGATTCAGATATATATTTTATCTTTATTTTTACAACAGAATCATCTGAAGAATTACTACTATTAGGAGCATCATTCAACAACTCTCCCAATGCTTTCTGATGTTTACAGAAAATTTTTTTCTTCAACTCTTCTTGGTGTTCTTGGCGTTCACGTTCTTTTATTTTACGTAGCAATTTTAGATCTGAAAACAAAAGAATTGATTAGTATTAATATAAACAATAAAAGTTATTGTAGTATAGTTTTTTATTTTGAACTTGTTATTATTAATTAATTCGTTTTATTTATTTGCTATTATTATTATTATTATTATTATTATTATTATTATTAAGTTTTATTATTATTCTTGTTAAGTTTTAATTTCAAGTGCATTCTGATGATAAGAGACCCAATAATAAACATTTTCTCATTTGAAATTATTTCCTATATAAATGTTATATCTCATTATTTTTTATGTTATATATTTTAATTTTTTATGTTACATATTATTACTTAATTTTTTCACACACTCTGTTGTACTTTATGTATCTTTTGGTTTGTTTTTTTTTTTTTGAAAAATTTAATTTTTATTTATCATAAACAAAAGTTACATGGAATGTTCCTACAGAATAAAAAATACAATAAAAAAATTGTGAAATAATTATAATAAATAGTATTAATTTTTCTTAGTTGGCTATACTAAATAGATCTCGCTAAGAGTCACATAAGAAAAATTGGAGTTGTATAAAGTCAGAAACCTAAGTAAGAACGTGACTTAGGCCGGTGAGTAGCGTAGAAGACTGTCGACCAGGAGGTACCGGGTTCAAGTCCATCAGACGCGAGCAGTTTTCTTATTAGATATAATTACAAAATCCGTTCTTCCAAATCAATTTCAATTAATAATTAATTAATAGCAATTACTTCATAGTTATTTTAAATTTTTTAAATTCATTTTTTTCGCTTGATTAACATGATGTGTGAATCTAGACTGGTTTCCCAAATGAATTTTTTTCATAAGGATTTGTAAATTGATTAATATAATAAATGAGTTAAGAATCTCAAATGTTAACTAAACATTCATATATATACAATCTCTTGCATGCCTTAAAACGCGAAACGGTTGAGGTAATACGTTACTCCTGACTCGTCATGGTCAAGTAATTTTGTAACTTCAAATGCCTCCATCACTACTATATTGCCCTTATACAATAATATGAGTAGATATATACATCGAGTAAAAACTTTAATTAATCCATCTTATGGTTTCTAAATAGTATATTACCACCCACGACCAGAAAGTTGGATTTTCTGGCGTATGGACATCATATCACATACTTCAGGGCATCCAACATTCTGGTCGTGGGTTGTATACTATTTTTCTTACTCCATCTGAAAGTATGCAACCTCGTGAAAAAAGTTTTGCAAAACCCAGGTGAAGACGAGGTTTCGCCAGGCGTAAGGGGGGCGGTTCTTTGCTGGTCGGGGCGGTCATGAAAAAAAAAAAATAAGTTATTTTAAAGTTTACTAACAACTGCACTAATTAAGAGTGATACCATGCACAGAACTTGTCACAAATATTTAAACTTGTTGTAATGACAGAATTTATTTTTTTAAGTTGTTTAAAAATTAGTTTTTAATTAGTAATCGACGGCTAAGATAGGTTGAAATTAAATTATTAGAAACTTGTAGAGTACATGGACCTATTGTTTTATGAACATTGCTTTACTAGATGTCAAAATATAAAAAAAAGCACATAAAATTCACAAAACTTTTATATTTTATTTTATAAACTTTTTATGTAAATTATTCTTTCAGTATTATTATTAAATAGTTCATGAACAATAATCTAGTTATAAATTATTTTTATATTGCTACTTGAAAAATAAAAACGTTTCGAAAAAAATTTTACTTGGACGTCCAGATGTCCATATCAGCAGTCTAGTTCACGTAGTGTTTAAGCAATAATATTACTAGATTTTTTAAACTGCGTGCGCATATATCAAAAAAATGTGTGCCTATAATTAAAAAAATAATTAAAAAATACTCTGTAAAAAATTACTTCATTATTTTCTTTTCTTTCAAAAACCATTTTTTTTTGAAAAATAAATAAGCGTGCACTTTCGGATTTTTCAAATTTTTTTTAATGTTATTCTTGAATCAAAAGAAAAATAAATTCTTTCGATGTAAATAATGTTTCAAGAATGTAAAATACAAATATTTCGATTAAATATTAATCAACTTTGTGAATTAATCTCAACAATTCGTTTAAACCACTGATTGAAATCATTTTCATTTTAAAAATCTAACGAGAAAAATTAACGTCCAAAAGTTTTACAATTTTACGCTAAAATATTTAGTAGAAAAAAATAAAAAATAACCATCCTTGGAATTCCGTCTAAATAGACGCATTCAACTAGTTACAACATAAATGTAAAAGATTATATTATTAATAATGATGATGATGGTTAGTATTTTGTCGTGGGGTAAAATGGTACGAAGCCAAATTAAAATACTAGCAACTATTAGAAAAACAACTGAATACTATTTTCATTGGGCCGTGTTCTTCTCACTTTCTTTCTTTCAATTCCCCTCTGTCTTTCCATAAACCGTCGATTCGTAGCTCAATCTCTCTTTATCAACCGCGATTACTGTTGATAAGCTCTCGTAAGCTTTGAATATCGAGTAATTTCCTGCCAATACTTCGGCAACAGGAATAGTCGAATGATGTTTGAGCACACTCTCTAATATCTAATATCTAATATACTATGTAGGTAGGTGATGCTAAATGAACTGACAACGAAATATCTGCAAATCGGAATATTTCTGACAAAGTATTTATGACTTGATTATTTTGAATAATTATTATTTTTACGATGATTATATCAGTTCGCGTTCTTGCATGATAATTTTGAATACAATACTTGACCATGCGATCTTGTCAATTATTTACACAAATAGACAAAGAATTTGCGGTTTATAAAGTCGAGGTTAAAGCTCAGAAAGGGTTTCACCAAACGGTAGAGTTGAGCGTTGTGCATAAATATACATTTATACATGTACATAGGCAACTAGGGTATGTAAATCCTCCGGTAAATTATTTAAAAGTCGTGTCGGGGAGTACGGGTAAAAAACAACCCTTCTAATCTTCTTTAACACGGACGAATAACCAAATGCCTATTTACGACAATAACTTCAATCTGTTAATATATTATTTTTTAAAGCTTTTAATTAAAAATGTGCAAACATTTAATCGCTGGTATGAAAATGGTTTATGCCTTATCGGTCCGTCTAGTCCTCGTGGTCGAGTACTGTGCACAAAGTAATTTTTAATTTCATTTTTAAGTCAAGATTTTTACTGTCTCTTCGTAATTACATTTACAAAATAATTTTAAAACTTGCTCGAAAAATTTAAAAATCCAGGAAAAACCAAGTTTTCTCTTTTACGAGATTTGTCTATGAATTAATGATAATGATTAAGGATCTAAAGAATAGATATTCATGTAATTTTTAATTTCATTTTTAAGTCAAGATTTTTACTGTCTCTTCGTAATTACATTTACAAAATAATTTTAAAACTTGCTCGAAAAATTTAAAAATCCAGGAAAAACCAAGTTTTCTCTTTTACGAGATTTGTCTATGAATTAATGATAATGATTAAGGATCTGAAGAATAGATATTCATACTTCATTTTCTGTTTTTTTTTTTTTTTTTTTTTTTTTTTGGGAATGTTTTCACAACTTAAATAAAAAATTGGGAAAAAGGTTGCCCCTAAAGACCACTCCACAACTTCCCACTAATTCCATACCTGGGGCTTAAAATTGCATTTATTACGTTTTTGAGTTCTCCGAGCTCAAAAGTCTGATAGAAATTTGATAAAACAATATTTTTTGAATTTTCAAACCGCGGCATTCAACGCAGTCTTTCAAATTCGATGATATACTTTTGAACACAAACTGATAAAACCGAAAATCTTAGAGAAATTTAAAAAGTTTACTTTTTCTGAATTTTTTCGACAACCATAACTCACGAACCAATCGACCAATTTTCACGTTGTTGGCGGCGATCAACGTGGTTTTTTAAACCTCATTAAAAATTTTTAGTTTCAATTGAACGAACAAGGAATTTCGGAGTAATTCCGAAAAAAACACTTTTTTTCGGTTTTCTTTCGTTCATGATATTTCTTGAACAACTTGAAGTTTTTGGAGTTGATCGATTTTTTGTCATCAATTTCTCTTTAACACATCAACTGATTTTGATGTAATTCAACTTTTTTTTATGTGTGAGAGTTGATCAGATTTTGACATTAATATCAAAATGTATTTAAAAGCTATTAAAAAAAAATTAGTTTTTTAATCATTTTATTTTTGAGATTTCTCAAACTCTACCGGTCGAAATTGGTTCAAATAGTATTTCAAATTTTTTTTTTGAAAAAATTTGATCTAAATACGGAATTCAAAATTTTGAAAAAATTTTGAATTTCGTACATTTTAGGAAATTATTTTTCCAAATGCAACAGATAGATAAAATCTATCAAATTTATCTTAAACTTCATCTAATTACCTTCAATTTAAACTTTTATTTGTCTGGTTTTGATCATTTTTTTAATCAATTCCGTGAATTTGAATATTAAAAAAAATTTCACATTAACGTTTTTCGGCCCTTTTTCTTCAGACAATTTTTAAGCCGTAAAAGATAGCTTGAATCTATCAAATTTATGTTAAAATTCACATAATTATCTTCAATTTGAGCTATTTTTCGTCGCCTTTTGAAACTTTTTTCAATTTATTTCACAGTTGGGGAAAATTTAAAAAAATCAAGAATAAATTGATTTTTGTTTTTTATCATCAAATGACTTTCATCTGTTACAAATTCTATTTTTTGGGTAGATTTCTTTAATTATCTATTTGTTGTAGTCGGTCTTATATCGTTATTTGTAAAAATATAATAAAAAATAAATTTTACGACATTATTACCTTTTAATAAGTTGTTTTTTTCAACATTTAAACAAGAAATCTACTTATCGATGTCGGGTGTGGCCGAATGGCGTTTTTTTAAACTTCTATCAGATTTTTGAACTCGGCGAGCTCAAAATGACACAAAAATTAGCTTTTTGAGCTCGAAGAGCTCAAAAGCGTAATAAGTACAAATTAGAGCGTTTAAGTATGGAATTAGCGGGAAGATGAAGGAATGGCCTTTAGGGTCAAACGTTTTCCTAATTTTTTTATTAATAATTAATGATTCATCTATGTGATAAAAAAAAAAAACAATAGTCAATTCCTCTAAAAAATTTTAAATCATCAATTTTTTTAGCACGAAACTTGATTTACCAGCGACGACAACAATATACAAATAATTCATTAATCACACGAGATCCACGAGATTCTCCGACGTCAAGCAGACCAACAAGTACATCTTCAGTAACATCACAATGGCTAACACCAACTCAATCCAATCAATCTACACTAGAACAAAACTTTGTTTCACGTTCTGATAACTGGTCATCGTCAGCTAATGCCAATGTTCCTACAAGAAATAGACTAAGTCCAACTTGGACTAAATTGGGAATTCAATCTGACATAAAAACTCCATCATGGGAGCGACAAACTGTTTATCAAAAGAAAATTTCAGCCACTTGGAATTCTGAGTATATAAAAAAGTCATCTTCTTCAGGACTTTTATCATGGCCCGATGTATCTGTCGGGTATGTTAATTGAAAACTTTATTTTTATTTTCTAGAACTCAAAATAATTTATAGCTCGAATTAATATTTCAACTAATTTTTAATTAATCGAATTTATGTAGATATCAACAGCAAAGAAGAGGTTCCTTACAGCTTTGGCAATTTTTAGTTACGTTATTAGATGACCCAGCTAATTCTCCGTGCATTACTTGGACTGGTCGTGGGATGGAATTCAAATTAATTGAACCAGAAGAAGTAAGCAAACGGTTTTATTTATTTTTTTAAATAATTTTTAACAAGTCGCTCAAACTATTTTAATTATTTTACTTTAAAATTTGAAAAAATCTGAAACGGACCCTAAAAAATTTTTTATTGAGCTGATTTTGAAAAGGACTTTCATCCAATATGATAAATTAACATATTTTCATCAGAGCCTTAAATGAAAAATTAGTTAGTATTTTTCCTTCAATTTAATGTAAGTTAAAGTTTTTGGTATTGTTGAAGCAATAATAATAATAGAGCTTGAAAATTTCATAAATTCGAATTTTGAAATGCACGTTACAAATAATTGGAGTAAAAGACCAAAAATAGACTTAAAAAAGTTGTTCTAAAAATTTAAATTAATGTTTGTGTAAGAGAGTTTGAATTTTGTAATATTTTTGTGTGTTTAAAATCTTATAAATAATTAAAAATTTATTTTTTATAATACAAATAATAATTTAATTGAAAACTTAAAATTATAAATTTTTAATATTCTTTTCTCAATACTTATTCAAATTTTTAATTTTAAAAATTTGATTAAGCGCACAATTAAAGGTTCTTAGTAAAATAGAAAAAAATTAAATTAGTTACTTAATTATTGTGAAGTGATTCATTACCTTTTACTTTGTTCTAAATGGATCGTTATTTGTTATTGATAATGTTTAGTGATGGGAATTCCTCGAAGTGACATACTATAATTAGTATTAAAAAAGCATGTTAGAAACATTTAATTAGTTTATTATGTGAATACACAAAAAAAATTATATAAAACAAAAAAAGCATTTTAAAGCAAAATCAAGCAAATTTTTAACATAATAAAAAAATTTTTTGTATAATAAAAAAATAAAAAAAAAATAAAATGGAAAACTTGTGAATTTTATAAGAAATTTATCTCTACGTACCATGAGTAGCATGCTGACATCATACGAAGAATGAATGATATAGTTTATTAAAACTATTACTTTAATGTTAACTTTTTATATTTTTTAAATGAAACTTTTTCCTTTTTTTTTTTATTTTTTTATTGTACTTATTTTCTTAAACATTACGTCTCACGTGGAAGTAATCGTTCTGTAGACTCTTGAGACACTACTGATGTTTCAGAGCTACTAATTATAAGAAAAGTGTTACTTTTTATACAATAATAATGATTAATGGTAACAACAATTAATTTTAAAATATAAGTTCCAAATTTTCCTTTAATTAATTAATTATTGTTATTACTATAACGTGCTTCAACTCATCTGTTATTAAAATTAATTCAATTAACGTGATTAGGTTTTGAACGTAAAAAAAAAATTTTGTGTGAATGAATTCTTAAAAAATTTCTCATTTTTAACTTACAAATTTTTTTTTACTATAAGTAATTTTTTTTTTTTATTTTATTACGATTTATCAACAATAAGAAATATTTTTCTTTACTGATGTCATAATGGCTTATCCCTAAAAAAATATCTTTAAAAATTTATAAGGAGGTATAAAAAATTTTTTTCCCGAGAACCGACGTAGTTATGCCTGAAATAGGCAGAAATGCAAAAAAAAAATTTTCATACGCTCTTATGACGAAAAAAAAATTTTTTCAAATTTGAAATTTTTTGGTACGCCCTTATAGCATTTATAACGCGATATATTTTGCGCTGATAATTATTTATAATCCTCATTTTGACAATAAATTAATTCTACTGTTATACAGAAAAAATTTTTCAAGAATTCTATTGACTAAGAATTTTCTAAAATTATAAAAACATTAGAAACTAAAAATGTTACTTTGTAAGTGTAGAAGAAAACAGTTAAAATTTTGATGTTAATAAAAGGATCCGAGGAACGAAAGGTGACAAAATAATTTAAAAAATACGATAGACTTTATTAAACAAAAATAAAATCATTTTTAAAAACATAGAAATTAGTACAAAAAAATTCTATATATTTTGAGTCAATGACAAACTATTTATACCGCTAAACTTATTGAATTTTATAATAAATGAATAATTAAAAAGAAACGAAAAAACGGACAAATGAATTTAATAAGACCATCACCAAGACATAAGCAAAAAGCCAAAATGTTTTAGTATAAATTATAAAATTTATTGATGTAATAAAATATTAATTTATTGTCGGCTACATACTAATCATAGTCAATTAATTAAAAGGATGGATTATAACTTAATCTATCTTATTTTTTCAGCTTACGTATTGTCTCAGTTATAACCCTTACCTGGAATAATCCGCAGGGTTACTTAATGCAAAATTCATTTCAGAAGGCCCACCAATGTATTTAGCTATAAGCTGGAATAATTTAAATAAAGTACATTTTAGTTGTGATAAATCAGTATGAATTTATTTATAAAAACTAGCAAAAACTTAATAAGTAAATCACTTACTCTGTAATTGGTTAAGAAATCAGCGCCCATCGCAATAGCCATATGTATGACTAAATAAAAACAAAATCCAAGATAAAAGATTGCATAAATAGTTATTCCCAAATAAACTGCCCAATTATCTGGTAATTGTGTTTCGACAGTATCTTTAACGAAATAAATATTAATAGCTATTACAACTGCCGACAATGCTGTTGCAACAATTTTATTAAACCTAAAACAAAAATTTTATTATAAAAAGAAAGAAATAAATAAGAAAATAATTAAGAGGCACAACTAGTGTAAAATTTTCAAAAAATCGATTTTTTTTTCATATTTCGATAGATTATACCTTTAAAAATGGCATACTTAAATTTCAAATCGATATCTCAAATAGTTTTTGAGTAACGGCTATTTAAAGAGTAGCCATTCGGTAGTTAGATCGTTGCGTTAGCTACAAGAAAAACGCGTTTTTTTCGAGACAGCATTTTTTGAATGTACTAGAGTGATTACTCGAAAACAAATGATCCGATCACTACTAAATTTTTTTCTACATATTCTGTATATAGTTCTCTATACGATGAATTGAATTTAATTTTTTTATTTAAGCCAAAGCCTTCGCTGGCCAAATGGAAAAAAAAATATACATTATGTGAATACAATGCATATTTAAATTTTTTTAGTTTTAACAGGATTATTAGAACTTGTATATACTTAAAAACTATAAAATTAGAGTAAAAGTAATATTGCTAGAATACTATTTTTGTAAAAAACAGTTTGAATGTAAATTATTGCTAATAGTTTGCAACATTCATAATTTTGATTTTAATAATTTTAATGATTTAACTAAAAATTAAGTTTACAATTTAAATATCTAGATTAAAAAAGTAGTCATAAAGTTTATTCTTGAAAGTTTCTATACTGAAAGCACTTATCACGTCGACTGGTAATTCTTCCCAGAGACGAATACAGGTAACTACGAAAGATAATTCATAAACAGTTGTCGCAAATTTAAGTAACTTAGAGTTAACATAATTTTTTTTGCTGCAAGTCTTTCAGATAACCCTCCAGTTTTTTCATTTGATCAAAAATCGAATTTCGGTAAATCAAAAACGATCAAAGTTTTGGGTAAAATTAAATTTTTTTTTAAAACGCCGATATTTTGTCAATTTTAGACATTTTTTTCGACCGTAGGTCATTGAACCGACAATATCTTCTAGTTTAACGAGAATTTTTTTTATTTTTTGATTTTATCCACGAAGAAGGCCGGAATCACTCCAGCAGTGGAGGTTTTTTTTTTTTTCAGCGCCGTCGAAGATCGCGTGTAACTCGAAAAATATTTAATTTTTTTCTTAAAAAATTTTACTGTATATTTTTGAAATATGTATTAATAAATTTTAAAACAATCCATACAGGAGTATTTTTTATTCTAATTCCCAAAAATCGCCTTTTTGTTAGGCTGTCACACTAGTTGTGCCCTTTAACGAATGAAAGTTGACTTACTTTCCATTTCTAAATTGACCCATGACATGAACACTGCTGGTGAAAGCGATAGTCGGAAGAGTAGCAAAGGGCAATTGAAGACTCATAACGGCGTTTAGAACATCATTCATGCCCGTGAGATCTTCAATGCTTGCGTAGAAAGCTACGAAAAATGTCGGAACAATGGCAATCGTACGCGTTAGTAGCACACGCTTCCATCTGGACCATTGTAAGTTTAAAAATCCTTCCATCGCAAATTGTCCGGCATATGTACCGGTCATTGTTGATGATTGTCCTGCAGCTAAAATACCAACAGCCCAAATGTACATTGCAGCAGCCCCGAATGTGCAACCGAGAAATATTCCTCCTATATACAAGTCAGCTTCTACTAAGTTAGTGTTGTTTCTTGTCTAAAAATAATAAAAATTATTAATTAATTTATAATGTAAACTAGCAACTTTGCAGTCACTATTTGACTGCCGTGACTTGTGAAATATAAATAAATAAAATTTAGTTTTATTAAATAATGGCTTTTGTTAAATTGCCCTGTACTTTTTTAACTATTGACGTTTTTAAAGATATAATCTCATCCCGATGTTACATTAATAAAGAGCTTTCATTTGAGTACCCACATGCATTTTGATATATTTTTCATATATACATATATATAATATATATAAATATATTAAAAATCGATGTGGGTACTTAAATAAAAGGTCTCGATGAGTGTAACATCGGGATGAGCTTATATCTTTAAAAATGTCAATAGCTCACGAGATACTGGGTTATTTCTTAATTATGTATCTAGAGATGGAGCATTTTCAAATGCAGCCTAAATACTTGTCATGATAAATTGACTATTGGTGAGAATGATATGAAAACGCACAATTCCAGGTCAAGACTTTTCCAACGATACCAAATTTAACCATGAAAATCCATTTTATCATATAAATATATCAGCCACAAAATTTTGCTCATTTTTTTAATAATGTAGATTAATAAATTAAAAAAAATGTTTGTTACTTACTTTAAAGGTATCCATTCCTAAAGTATTATTCGCACTAACACATACTTCGTACTAAAAAATAAAAATAGTTACACCAATAATTGAAAGAATAAAATAAAATAAAAAAATTTTTTTTTCAAACACTTACAACGTCGGCATTTGTTTTACCAAATAGTCCATGAGCAAAAACAGCAACAACAAATACATTTATAATAAATGATACCAATAAGGCAATGCATGACTCAATAAAAAAATATTTGTTAGCTTCTTTCACTTTTGTAGGTTGTCGTCTATCAATATCTCTTGACTGTTAATTTATATTAATATTATGTATTAGTTAGTCCAATTAATTAGTTAATTATAAATAATTCCGATGTATGATAATTATGATTAATATAATACATACTTTAACTAAGGCACTGTGAAGATATAAATTGTGCGGCATAATAACAGCGCCGACAATACCAACAGCTTGCAATAAAACTGTACTATCACAATCTACACACATGGGTGTAAACATACCCTTGAGTACTTCTAATTGTGGTGGTGATGATTTAACATATTCGTATCCAAATGTGACTGCCATAATACTTATTAAAAGTCCAAAAAATAACTCCAATTTTCTTAGTCCATATTTGTCAAGTAATAAAAATGTAAATGTATCGATCACTGTTATTAAAACACCAGCCCATAGTGGAAGACTGAAAATAAGTATTTTTTTTAAATCATTGTTAGTATCAACATTTAATTTAACTTGCTATTGTATTTGTTTAAAAAAATTAAGTTACCCTCTATTAGATAAAAGATACAGTGCGGTGGCAGTACCAATTACTTCCTGCATATCACTACCAATAATAGCGATTTCAGTCATAATCCATAATAAAATTCGTGGTAACTTTTTGTATTGTCGATAGCACATTTCAGCTAAATGCAATCCAGTGACAACACCTAACCGTGCACTCAAACGTTGCATTACTAATCCGAGTATTGTTGCACTTAGTAATACCCATAGTAACTGTTGAATTTAAAAAATTGTCAATTAATTTAGTGCTGGATAATTGTTGATACTTGAAACAGTTTGTATACAGTGATAAAAAAATTGACTTGACTCAAAAGACAAACTCTTGAACCAAGAATCCAAAAAATTGAAAATTTTCTTAGACCAAGAATAATTTCTTGTTTCAAGAATTTTTTCTCTTGAATCAAGAAAATTATTTTCTTCAAAATGGAATTCTTGGTTTAAGAGTTTGGCTCTTGAGTCAAATCAATTTTTTTATCAGTGTATGACTGGTCGATTGTTTCATCAAATTTCGTTGTCTAAAAATTTGGATAGAAAGGCATGTTGATGATCAACAAAACAAATAAACGAAGTAAACTAAGCCAAAAAATATTTTGGAGATAATTAGAAAAAAAAGGGACGATTTGTTATTTGTAGTGGAGAATTTCCATATTAATATTTACATTTATTGAAATTTAATTTACCTTGTATTTAGCTTTAACTCCAGATTGTAAATCAGATTCGATATTTCCAGGGTCTAAATATGCTATTGACATCAAAAATCCTGGCCCAGTGAATGCCCATAATTTTCTGAGACTAAAGAAATTCTGAAAAAAATTTCTATTATTAATAAATCAATAATAGTGTATAAAAATCCCTACTAATATAATAAATGTGAATGCAAGTTTGTTTGTTACGCTTTCACGCGAAAACTACGAAACCGATTATTATGAAACGTTGTTCACATATTCTTGGAGGTATTAGAAGTAACATAGGATATATTTTATTAAAAAAAAAAATTTTTTTTTTACAAAAGATAAAATAATTATTTGCGAAAAAATTAGAATCACATTGATCCAGTTCTATTGGAATGTAATGATCTTTGATATTTATTTAAGGGCTTCAACGCGAGCGAAGCCGCGGATAAAAGCTAGTTGTGATATAAATAAAAAAATTGTTGACAAGTTTAAAATATGTCAATATGAGAAAATATAATTTTTCTTAAATTATTCAACTTGATAAAACTCAATTGAAATTGAAATAAAAGTAAAATAAATAAGTTTATTGACGAAAGAAAATTTCTTGTTATGGTAATGATTCATTTCTTGGAATATGGCCCCAAACATGATTTATACTAAATAAATAAGTGACCTATCTAAACTGATAAGTGACCTAAACTTGACACAAATCCAGACTACTCTGAATATTTTATTCATCAAAATAATAACACTGAAGTTGACAGATATTAAAAATTTTTTTAGAATTTTATAGCAATTAAATTATTAAAAAGTTTCACTTGTGAAAATTAATAAAAATTATAAGAGAAAATTTTTAGAAGCATTTTTTTATTGTAATTAATTAGTTAAAAATTTTTTTAAATTGACAGCTGACCGCTAACTTCAGTATTATTCAAAATACTAAAATTCATAGATATCAAATCACATAAAATAAAACAAAAGATATTCAAAGGTAAAAGATAATTGTTTCAAGATTGAAAAATTTTTTTTATGTTAGTTATATTAAAAAATAATTTATAGAATACTTGTATTGAGAATTGTATCTCGAGAAATGTAAATGAATAAATAAAAATATTAATTTAAAATTAAATACTTTTTAAATGCAATAAAAAAAATTAATTATATAAAAATAACACTTCAATTGTTGCAATATTTTGTTTGCTTTCTAAATAAGTAATTTTTGAATCAAGTAATGACTGTTGAAAATTTATGATAAAATTATTTCTCAGTGTAAAAATATTCATGAGTAATCTGGTCTTTGTAAAACATTTATAAATTATATTTTAAAAAGTACAACTTGAAAATGAGTGTAATATATCAAGTATAATTTGTTTAAGCAGCACAATCAGCCTGATATAAAACTTACATAAAAAAAAAAAATAACAAAAATAATAAAATAAAATAATTCTTACATTATCAATTTGTGGTATTTGTATTTTAGTATCAGCAAAATATGTTTGATCACCTCCAGACGTCAGCGTAGAACCTTCATTATATCTAAGATTATTTTGTTCCTGTGATTTTTTGTCTACTCTTTTTGTGGGCGATCCTGCGTTATCATTACTAGACCCACCGTAATTTCCAATACTGTCATTGTCAGTCATTTTCAGGAATCACTTTAATTATTTGATTTTTTTTTTAACAAAAAAATTGAGCAGTTACTTGGTTTCTGAAAAACAAAAATAAACAATAAATTAATCAAGAAAAATAAATTAATTTTCAATTTATCATATTCACATTAAAAAATAATTACAAGTGACGTAATATCAGCAGTAAAACAACGATTACAAAGAAAACAATAAATTGATAATAGACAATTATTTAACAATATAATAGCATGCTAGATTTTTATTCCTAACCTTAATGTTTAGAATTATTTTAATAAATTTCATCCGTGATTGTTAATATAATGAAATTTATGGCGCGAAAATTATTATTTATAACTAGTTCTTTATTTTATAACTTTAACTACTAACTTAAGCATTAGTATTTTTGAATATTTAAAAAAAAAAAGAACCAATTACACAAAATAGTCAAACATAAAAATAGATATATAATGTTAATAGTCGAAAGGTTGGTATGCGACTGAACACAGACTGCGCTGAGCTGCTGCTGCTGCTGCTACTGCTGACCAACTGTTGATCTATCTAGTGTTTGATGATCATTGTAGTATATTTTTTTATAAGCTCTGGGTGAGTTTAATGATCATGTTTGAGATAAAATTTTACGTTTTATTATTATCATTCATATTGACTGTTTTATTTTATAGTCATATATACATTTGAGTGTAATTCAATATCCTTGACTTCAAAATCTGTATACATTTGAATCTGTATGCTAGAGTGGGGCTTAATGGAACATTCTTTTGGAAAACTGCTTTTCTAAATTAAATTTTTTTTTTTTTTTAAATAAAAAAATCAAGTATTACAAAAAAAAATATTTTTTAAAATTCGCACTCGTGCCTGATTAAAAAAGTATTGAAAAGAAGTCGTTTTCTAGTCAATCCAATTTTTTTCAATACTTTTTTCTTTATCTCAATACCTTTTTTTAATCAGGGATAATTTTTTAAAATTTTTACTAGTTGAATTAATCCCTTATTAAAAAAAAGAATTAAAAAATTATCTCACGTGTTAATTGCCCATAAGAGTAGATAGTATTAAAAAGGATGTATAAATTAAAAAAAAAATTAGTTGTTGTATATGGTAAGTATATGCTCATTTTTTTTTCTTAAAAAATAAATTATTTAAATTTTTGTAATTTACAATTTTATGATCTTCGTTCGTTTCCTTAGTCTAGAAAAATTATTTAAATTATGATCGTTTAAAAACTTCAATAAATCATAACACTTTTATGATTTTCTGATGTTTAAATTATATTCCATTACGCATAACACATTGTTAAATATTTTGTACATTCGAGTATAATATAAAAAAATTTTTTTTTATACGATAATAAATTTTGTAGAATCGTCAATCGTGTTATGAAAATAACATTATCTCTATTGTTTCTCTGTTAATTACCTTTCAAACACTTATCTCAATATTTTATCTATTTATACTTAATTATAAATGAAAAAAAAACTTATATACATTTAATTTAATTTTTTTTATTGCAAAGTCTCATGGCCAAATATTTAAAAAGTTAATTTTGCTAATGATGAGTCGTGACAACAATGTTTATTCAAGTTATAAATATTTTTTATTTCTTCAAATGCAATGAAGTTCTTCATTCATTTTGAATTTAAATTACCTTGTAATTAAAAATTTGAAATATAATTATATCCGATAAATATAAGACTGTCAGTGTAAATAATAATAAATAGTACGAGTTTAGTCACGTCTTCTCATTGATATCTAATCAACTGTCGATTATATCTTACTATATTTTGACTCTTACTGATTAAATAAATATAAGGTAATATCAATATTGATAGTGAAGTGAATTAAATAGTACAATGTAACTTTTTAATTAAAAAGAATATCCTACTGATAAATATAAACGTCATAAAATATACAATTAAAAGTTGGAAAATCCAAAATAGCACTTTGTTAGCGCTCTTGTTATCATAAAGAATTAATAAAAATTAATGCAAGTGAAACTTATTTTAGATTGTTGACATTCAACTAAAAATTTTCAGAAAATTAATCGATTTAGAGTATTAAAATCGCGTTTTTAATCTTTACTTGATAAATGGTAAATGAAGGGACTGCCCAGCGCATGTTGTCGCGATTGCGCTTATAGTTATTAACGGATCTTAATGAAATTTAATACACATGTTTCTCAGACGATTACCTCAAATGAGTTTAAAGATGAGCTAAGTCGGTCAATAAGTTTAGAAATAGTAGCCATTTGAATTTTTCTGAAGATTGTGAAAGTTGTATTTTCTGTCTTTTTATTTTCAAAGAATATTTAATTGAAACAAGATAGCTTATTTCTTGAAAATTTATCTTGAGGTTGATAAAATTGTCTTTAATTTTATCTACAAAACATTTACCGAATGATGATTTTATTAAGATTAAGAATTTTATTTTCTGCCAGTTTTTGGTAGACGGTTTATATTAGTCCGCAGGGTCAGTGAGCACGGAACAGAGCTCCGTACTCTACAAAGATTCTGGATCGACTGACGATTCTGACTGCTTAAAAATAGTACAATCTTTTAATTGTCAGCTATTGTTGCTCTCAGGTTACACCTATAGAGAACGACATCGAATCGCGAGACCCGTGTTAAATCACATTTTTAGGCTACCCGCGAGCAATACAACGGCGACTCTTACCATTGAAAATTTTTGTTACTTAGCTGGCGATGAATTTTTTTTCATCACCATTGACAAAGCCGTAATATTTATAAGAATAATAAAATTAAATCAAATTAATTAATTTCACTAACTAATTTTTACGCGAATGTTACACAAACATTAATTCAAATTGTTGTATTTCATAGTGGAATTACGATGATATTTATAAAACAAGCCATATCAGATGCAATTATTTTTTTTTCCTTTTTGTAATTTTTTGATATTTTTTACTGTCCATGAAAAAATTCTTTCACATAAATTTTGAGATTTTTTTGATCACAAGTTCAAAAGATATTGAATTTTGAAAAAAAAAACCCTCTTTTAATTTTTATTTTTCTTTTTCCGTACTCTATAATTGTTAACAAACAAATTCCGTTGTCAAAGCTAAGATTTTTTTTTTGGAAAATGCTTTTCAATAAACCTGAAAGAAATATTTTTTGTTGGCCATTTTTAATGAAGTCGAACAACACTCAATTTATAGAACAAATCCTTAGTCCATCAATTTTTTATAAGACTTTGATCAATAGATCCAGAAAACCCACTAAAATAATCGATAACAAAAATGAAGAAAGTATCCCGTTTTGTTTCTCCCTTCTCTTGTATAAATTTTTGAAAAATTTTTGTATTGAAATTTTATGAAATTATAGAAAACCTTAAAGACTGTCACACAGTTTAATATTCTATTCTTGGTAGTGATTGCTAGAATCTAAATTATTTATATTATAATAACTTATGATATTTCTCTTGAATCATATATTTTCCTCATTGTTAAAATTACGTAATCTGATAAACATTTTCCTCATTGGGAATTCCCGCATTGAATGTTCATACTATATTTATAGTCTAGTCGAGAAGTGAGTTTTCTGCGAAAAATAGTTAATATTCTCCAAAAAACATGGCGATTGATGCATTGGATTCAGAATTTAATTCTGAGAAAGTGGAATTTTTGAATTTATCCGTCATTAAAAATTTCATTTGTTATAATCAAAAAACGAAGAGAAAAAAAGGGAGTCTTCGTTTTATAGCTATAACTTCAAGAATATTAAAGATATCTGAATTCTGTTACAGCCGTTTTAGAATAATTGGCTTTATCATATTATAAACATTGTGTACATTCAAAAATCATGATATTGATCAATCTTTCGTGTGATATATTCGGGTAGGTCATTTGTAAATATGTCACAAATTAGTTATAAATTTTGTTTGCTTCAATTAAAATTTCATCCGGTTTCAAAATTTTGATCAACTCAGAGTCATTCCTAAGTCGTCATTTAAAATTTGGACGTTGATAAATCGAATCTCATAATCTTCAAAATTGTTTCATAAATATTTGAGACTTTTTACTTTACAAATAATTTTTCGAACAAAATTGAGTCTAAATCGTTTTTAATTTTTTTATTGAATTTTGTTTTAATCGATGAATTAAGTAATATATTATGGTTATTAATATTTTATAAAACATAAATTTTCTTTATTTAAGAAATCTACTTCCATTTCGGCTGCCGAATTGTCTTTTTTTTTATTGAATTTTAAAATACTTTATGATACGGTCTTTGACATTCAAGACCAT